>VXAU01000581.1:790-40131 GCA_013399695.1 Formicarius rufipectus | reverse complement strand
GAGGTTTGGGTGGACACTGGGTGAAAACCACCACAATAGGGCAAAAGGATGTGGGCCTGACCTCTGTCAGGGGAGGTTTAAGTTAGATATTAGGAAGAAATTTTTTAGAGAGAGAGTAATCAGGCATTGGAATTGCCTGCCCAGAGAGGTGGTATATTCACCATGCTTGGAGGTTTTTAAGTTGAGACTCGATGTGGCACTTAGTGCTCTGACTTGGTAATCACAGTGGTGTTAGATTAAAGGTTGGACTTGATAATCTCAGAGGTCTCTTCCAACCCACCTGATTCTATGAATTACCTTGCATAATAAGAGAAAGAGTAAATACCAATTTCTTCCAGCAGAAAACACAAGCAGTGTTTCTAAAAGGCTACCCTATTCTGGTGGGCAAGTGAAGCAGCAGGAAAGAAAAACATACCTGGTCAACACATGGGGCAACCTCCTACATGAGGTTATGTTGACAGATTTCACCAGGTAAAACACTCATCAGGAATTCATCTATTCCCACAGTATCTACTGTTGTTTTTCTAGATACCATAAAGACAGGCTGATGCTACGCAAGAACAACCTCAGCTTACACTTTGTAATTCAGTCATACTTGTTTGAATACAACAGGACAAAAGCAATGTTTGACAACTTTGTGATCACGAACCACAAAAAACCTCATGTAACTAAAACAGCTAAAGTACATTTTCAGAAGTTTTTCCATAGACAAACCTCCAAGAAAAGAAACCATACTCTAGAAGTACATTTTCTCTAATGAAAACCAAAAGAAATCTGATTTTATCCTTTTGTTTAGCTGGGAAGAATCAAAGAGTATCCCGTGTATACTGCTGGAGCCTAGAGTGCTCCAGGCAACAGTATATACAAGAAAAGAAACATTGTCACCAGGTACAGCAGACCTTTTGATGTTTAAGAGGACTGTCATTCCAGAATTCATTTTTATTCTTTCCCATAGCATCTCTTCACTACAGCACAATACAATTTTTTTTTCCATAATAATGTTACACTGTTTACTGTCAAATGCTACTTTTTAAAATACCTTCGTATCAATCTGAAGAGGGAGCAAAATCACATACTATCCGAGTTTGGATATGTGGGGTGATGAAGCCTCGTTGGTGTGTTGGGTGGTGGGACTGACCGCAACGATATATTAGTCTCCTAGGCTAGGCTTTTAGTCCATGCACCTAAGAGAGGGGGAGGGGGTGCCCTCCCCTGGTCCCCCCCCCGGCCACGTGGTGCCAGAGCCCTGAGCAAAGGACAAAGACACCACACCAGCTTGGAGAAGGTCCGAGCAGAGAGAGAGAGTTTATTCAGGAAGCAGGGGCTTTTTATAGTCCCTTGGAGGGGGTTCAGATTCTCCAATGGGGGGAAAAGGTATTGTGTGGCTTTGGGCCAACAGGGATGAGGGGATTAACAGGCGGGGAAAGGTTTCAGGCAGGAAGGTGGGTCACGCCCCTCTTGTTCCATGGAGGGTGGTCTTGGAGCGCCGAAAGGACTCTCTGGGAAGGGTACATGGTTTTGGGGAAGTGGTGCAAAGGGATTCTGGGAAGGGGAAAACATGGATTCCGGAGGGGGAAGGACATACATGGCAAAGGTAAACATACATTTTACACAATATTAAAGCATCAGTTCAAGGTCTTATCAGTTACATTCTGCATCATTTCAAGGTGTTATCAGTTATATTCTTAATCCATTCCCACAACATACTAAGTAAAAACTGAGAAAATTTGCTATGAAAACTACAGATCAAAACTGAAAGGAGAAATTAGACTTTTTATGTCTTAATTCTGAACATTTCAGTCTTTTCATGGCAGTAGGATGCTAAAATTATCTACCTTTATTTTATTATAAGATAGATGAAAAAGAAGGCAAAAAGAAGGTTTTAAATTAAAATCTCATTTCTATCCGTTGTGAATTTAGACAGTATACTACTGTACGGCAACAGTGAAAGCGGCGAAAAAACAACTCTTTAACACTCAGAGTCCGATTCCAGAAACAATATGAGTTAGGATACAATTACCAGAAGTTTAACACTGTTTACCATACTGTTTGATGTAGCAGACATCATCATCAAAATTCCAGTCTTCAGTGAAAGATTTTTTAATCTGCTAAATAAAAAGTATGCAGAAAGAACTATGTAACAACAGCTGTCCATGTTATTACTGCATTAAGTATTCTCTAAATTTCTATATTTTGAGAGTCAAGGCAGGGAAAATACAACTGTCCCTGTGTGTTGAACTCTGATCAGACTGCACTGCTAAATCGGTAATGCCTCTATATGGGTTCATAAATGGTAGGTAAGAGCAGGTTTTACTTCATATCAACAACTCAAACTAGAGTGAAAATACTCTAGCAAAGATACAAAACTGACATACATCCTTCAATGCTGCTGCTAACAACACAGAAATGAAGCAACACACTGGCTGCTGAAGTACTTCATGACAAAACTCAAATCTTAGCGCTACAGTATGAAGTCATCCATTTACAATTGCAACAAAGGGGCATGTATTTCATTTCTGCTACCAAGAGGATCAGGGTAACAATAAGCACTATGTTCTATGATTTCTTCATTGCACTTTATTCAGAAGCTTTCACTGTGCAGTACACCACTTCTAATATACTACATGAAAAAAAAAGGCAAAAATTAACAAACTGATGAAGAATTAAAGTATTTTCCCACAAACAGTGACTTTAATGAAATCCTGACATCTTAAGGAGAAAAACAATTAATTTAGTAATGTAATTATTTTAATAAAGTTTAAATGTGAGAATATTATTTTTCACATTTCTTCTACTCAAAATTTCTAATTCTACTTTTTTTTACTTATTCTCTTCCTTTCATCATTTCTTTTTCCTCACCAAGTAGTTAAGGTTGACTATCATACTCTTAAATTCTCCTCTCTTACCTTCCCCTTTTGTTTCTAGCAGAAATTGAGTAAGTAGATGTCACTGAAAATGTGCCAGTAATATCTCACACCTTGCCTTGATTTAGGTTTCTTAAATTTCTCTTTATATTATTTACAAATATATTAGTCCTCATGGTTTTAAATTGAACACTCATATGTATGTGTAACAAGTAACATTGTCAGTCATATTCTTATACAGTCCTCCCATATAAAGAAAAAAAAACAAACAACAAAGGGAAATAATAAAATGAACAAAAGAAATCCACTATCTTTCACCTCATGACTATTCATTAGATTCTTTAATTATTTTCAGATGTAGGACGAACAGAAGTTCTATGTAAATAATTCATGAAAAGGTAACCATATGCTATAAAAGTCATCTGCTGCATTTTGCAGCCTGTAGTGTCCTTCCAGAGACAAAATGACACTAACTAGTTATGATATAAACTACAAATTATTTTAAAATTCATTCTGCTGCAAAACTAAAACATCAACAGTGTTACCTGATTCTACAGTAAACAGATTCCAGAAGATACCTAATCACAGCTAATTATTCAGCTCAGAACTTGACTACAAACAAGGATGACTAAAGAAAAATAGCAACTGACATATAATTAATTAAAATGTAACTCATGCAACAGTATTTTGTGTGCATGTCCCATTATTACTTCCTATTTTTCACATCTAACCTTCTTACATAAAGAACAATCTAACAATCTTACATAAAGTAAAAAAAAAAATAAATTCACAAATAGAGAGTAATTGAAGTAGGGGAGCACACTCAATATTTATACTAAGAGAAGTTTGTTTGTTCTTACTAATCTGATCCCTTGTTTTCCAGGATTCCCTGAGATTAAACAAGTTTTAAAATTGTTTCTGAGAAAAGGAAGTATGAATGTGCAAGCACGCACCTGTAAATCCATATCCAAAATGAATGAGAATTCTTGAATATCTATTTCTACCAATACTAGACCTTAAGTAAAATATGGTAACAAAGATATAGACAAGGAAAAACACACTTAAAACACTGTCCATTAAAATGTGTTTTACTGACACTTATGTGCTGAAGGAAAAAAGTAGATCTGTTTTGCAGAAAGTAGAACAGAAAATGAAGACTCATTAAAGCTCTTTTTTTATGAGTATCAACTTAAATAGTTCTACAAAGAAGTTCAGAAAGATGAGCAGCTGACTTCATCCTGCAAGTAGAGAATATGTACTTACTCCTCTACTATTAGGCAGCCTTGCTTCTGAATTCTCACCTGACCCACAGATTATGGAAGGGTCAAACAGCACGATCTATTATAAACACCGTGGTCCCTATATTTCTCTTTGGACTTGTCTGATGTGATTAACCTGGTGTCTTCAGCGAAGTTTGCCATCTTAAACGAAACACCTGACAGAATTTTTCAGTATTTGAATGTGTGGTGGAAATAAACTGTGGCTTTATGGAGCATATCGCTCCTGAAATTCTAGCACCTCACTTCCACTAGCAGCAAGGGAACAATCTTCTTGTCAGCAACCTCCTACCTAGGTCACAGGATGGACAAAAGTTTTATATGATTTGCACTAACTCCACAGCAGCAGGTTCTTTTTCTCATCCACTATAACAAAGCTTTACTAATCTTTTCTTACAATACTTTGCAATTCTTTTTATCCCTTTCTCCTGGTTTTTTCTGCTGCGTAAGTATAGTGCAAGCAAGCCCCGCCAGCAGCTGGATTTTTACATTAACAAGGGAACCAAATGCTGTTTTTGGCACCTGTGCAACTGGTTTTCCATCTCTGAAACAGAATACAGATCCTTGCCCTATAAAGGGGAAATACTTACAGGCAGTTTTTCAAAAGAATACACCTCCAACTTTGAAAAGAGAGAGCATTTTTTCAAAATAGAAAAGCTGTAGCTCTGTAATAAATGCAGCATCAACACCAATGAGTATAGCATCTACTGCAGCAATGCATCTGCTACATTTAGAGATTAACTGTCCATTTTCCTTGAATGAGGGTATAACAGCTTGCAGGGTAACTACAGTAAACACTGACAATATAATCTGACAGACTTGCCACAGCTAGTGACTCTGCACCAGGACAGATCAGATTTTCTATATGACCCATAACACAGTGCTGTTAAACGTTGTCCAATAAATTGTTTTTTTTTTTCACTATTCCTTCCTTTCTTCTTAGCAGCCATATTTTGAAAACAAGCAGCAGCACAGCCTTCTAGGCCAGGCAACAGAAAATTCAAGCATCTTTTTACACCCTATTCCCTACAGTAATATCAAACCAAAACCAACAACCTCCTAAACACGCTTTACTCTTATCTTCATTGAAGAGGATGATCACAATCAAACTAGGTTTCCATTTCTTTTCCTATGCTCTCCTGTCCACCAAAGCTAACACAAGGTTCTCAGAATGAGACAGCCTCTGCTTCTGGAAGTGTGCATGACTATCTGAACTGCAGGAATCTATATCTACTAGCATCTATACCTGACACAGCAGTATTTCATTCCACCCATATACATCAATGCTGCCAGATCAGGTGCACTAAATAAAGAACAGTCACTGCTCTGCTCAACTCTTCCAACAACGTCTTTCCTAAGTGTTGTCAGCAGCTTCACATGGGCTGAACCTAATCTCACGGGGCACTGCCTGCTTCTTCCTGCTACTTGATCCTTAAAGCACAACAATTTTCTTGAATTTGAGGAAATCCATCTGCATTACAGTAAGAAACCATGATATATGAAAATCTCCCTCATCAAATATCCTTAAAGGCAGAATAAAACCCATCTTCAACCTCTTAAAACCACACTGCCTTTAGAAAAAAAAAATTTAAAGAAGCGTCACTACAGCAAAGCAATAGTACACTAAACACAGTTCAGCAGTTAATCACTTCTAGAGTGAAAGCAGATTCCAACTGCTTCAGAAACCATTTTTACCTCAGAAACAAAAGGCTACCCTATTGTAACTTCCATGGGCTACATTGCAACTCTTCTTATCCTGACGAAAAAGACATTTTCAAACTAGACACTAGCCTCCAAAAGAACGTAGTCATCATAAAGATGACCTCTCTTTTCTATCTAGGCTTGAATATTCTGCTCAATATTCAAGAAATCACACATTTCAAATTAATGTAATGGATAGAGAACAAGAGACATCACACTACTTACTGTGCTTTTTCCCATCTAATCCAAGTGCAGCTATCATTTCAGGCTTTGAAAAAAACATCACTAGGAATATGAAGGCAAAATTATAAAGACCCAAAAGCTTTAGCAACTTCAGGAATGGATACACAGGCAAATTTCTGAAAAGACAAAGCATGGATTTACAGTATATCTCTAGGAATACCCAATATAGCTGCTTTTTTGCAGAGTTAAGAAGGAAAACTACTTCCTAAAAATGGAGTAAGCACATAACAGAAACATATTTTCAACTGGTCAAAAAGCATTCTTACTAGGAATTAATACGAAAATAGTCATGAACTGTAGAAGTACACTGCAATTTTCAGCTTAATTTCTTCAGATAGAAGAGCCCACAGACATTAGCCATAGTCATCATACTACTCACTTAAGGTAGTGTCCTATCAATAAATCAAAATCAGCAGCTTTCAACTGCCTGAATAATGCATTTTCCTTCCCATCTTTGTTACTGAGATCAGCTCCTTAACAAGATTTTCTTCTCTTAATTTTATGAGAAAACTAACTAGAAGATGGCAAGCAGAAAGATGCAAAGACATGGATAATTCACTAATGCAGTTCTAAGGTACAACATAAAACACAGGTTTCACCACTGAAGGCTGACCCCCCTTCCAATGTACAACTTCAGTAACATGAACTTAAAAAAAGGTGTCCTCAAACAATTTGTCTGCAGCATCTCCAAGTCTCTTTCTGGACGAACTGTTTTTGAAAAGAGTTTATAAACCTTGCATAAATCTCATCATGGCTGACACATTCATCTGAACTCCTTATCACCAAAATTATCCTCATGCCCCTCATTACACAGAAATAATCAAGTTTATATGCTACTGGAAATAAACTGTTTAGATGGCAATAATGTCTGTATACATTTGTCTTAATTTAACAAAAGCATTTTATTACAAAGAAAAATACAATCATGTGAAGGTACAAAAGTTAAGAAAAATTTATTAGTGTTAATTAATGCCTGAAGGTAGAATTATGCTTCTTTCAATTGGACCCATTAAAGGGGCTTTAATATAGATTTGCACAGCAAGCTAAAGATTTTCAACTGCAGATAATGAGGCAAGCTAGTACTATTTTAACCCCTCTAGAGTATAATCAGTTGATAAGGTTTTGAAACGTTACAAGGTCTAGGACAAAAAGATTAGCTTTAGTTCCTCCAGATCTAAATTGAAACCTAATTAATTAACAGTGTTATAGAAAAGGTTTACTGCTATTTTTACATGCCTTTAATTCTGTCTTCTAAGGAAAACAGGTTAAGATATGTTATCTGTTGCATGAATGGCAGAAAACTGTTCTCTGTTCTCATATTATCCACGACCCTGTTTGAATTAAAACATTTAATACATTCCTCCAAAAACCTAATCTTACTTTTTAAGAAAAAAATGGCACCAGTGATCTGAGACATACACAATTATTATAAATTAAACAACAGCTGAACAATGTTTCCAAAGAAAAGGGAGAATGACAGAGATCCCTGCAGCAAGATTTTTACCATTCAGCATTTAGAATAAATATATCTATATGCCAGATGAGGCCTAGTTGTGACTATCAGGATCAAAAGTTACCAATCAACCAATTAAAAAGACAAAAAATTAAAAAAAAATTAAAAAATAATAAAAGGAGCAAAAGAAAAAGTACACTAGAAAACTGCCATACATTTTGTACTGAATTTATGAGCAATAGTACACAAAAATAACCTAAAGTTCTGTAAGAAATATTACATTTGTTAGAAACTTAATGTTTCACATTAATTCATATTCAAAATGTTTAACACCATATGAAGCTATGCAATAAACTTGTGGCAACAAAAAAAGCCTTATGTATATACAACTGAAGACTACACCAGTTGCAGTTTAGGAAAGGCGCACGACTGAAGACATACTAAGTACATAGAAGTTCAATGCACGCACTCTATTTCAAACATAATGGGGAGCACAAGCTTTGAAAACTTATGATGTAGACTGAATTTTTCCCCTGAGGCCACAGGTCCCATTCTCATGAATATCTGAACATGTTTCTTTCCTGTTAGGTTATACAAACATGGCTAAAGACCATATTGCTTCTTAGTCCTAAATTTCCAAATTGATTTAGTTGATTTTCAGTAGCCTCCATTTAAACAGAAACTGTTCTACCACTTGAAATCTCTTTACAAGTTAGGCACACTCAGTTTCAGTAATAACTAACTAGATGGATCTCAGCTAGGCTATGAGGATATGCTCTCCTAATTATGGCAATTTTAAAAGTCTTTTAAAGCATGTCAGGATAAAGCCTAAGCAGAATACAAGAGAAGAAATACAACCTTATGTTCTCCTTATAGAGCTTTGTTGTTGTTTCTGGCAGCAGTATCAGCTTACATTCATGCTGAATTATGACATAGGTCACTTATTTTCCTTTTCTCCCTTACTCAACATTGATTCATACAATCAGCTCTGTGGTGGTCACTCAGAAATGAGCAGTAAATAAATACTCTAAAACAAACTATATTGTTGTAACTGAAATCTCAGTATGATGCATAAATGGGAAGAGAAAAACAATAGATTACATGACTGTGTAATCTTACCTTCCCAGATGAAATCAATACACAGCAATACATATAATAAATAAACAGACTGCAATATACAGTCTTGAAGTGTTGCTGTCAGTACCTTTCAGAAAACAATATTCACTGTCATCCCTATCAAAATGAATGTTTTCATGAGCAAATTATTTGCATATTAACTACACAAATAATCTTTTCCTCCTCTTTTCCCCTCAAGGCCCTTGACCATCTTCATTGCTCTCCTTCAGACACTCTTGAAGAGCTTAGTATCTTTCTTATATTGTGGCTCCCAAAACTGCCCACAGTATTCCAGGTGAGGACAATCCCCTCCCTCATCCGGCTGGTGATGCTGTGCCTGATGCTCCCCAGGACAGGGTTGGCCCTCCTGGTTGCTAGGGCACTGCTGACTCAGATTCAACTGGCCATTGACGAGGACCCCAAACTTTTCTGTGTGGCTGCTCTGCAGTCTCTGCAGCCCAAGTTATATGTATACTCAGGGTTCCTCCTATCCTGCTGACAAAACTTTTCTTTTCTGGCTACCACTTTTCCAAAATTCTAGTTATATTTTCCATCCTCTCTCCACGTGGGTAAATGCATCACAACATCAATTACAGTTTCAGCTTCTGAAATCGATCTGAAACCACAGACTGCAATCACCTGGAGATGTCTGTTTTGGCTTCAGGAGCTGCCACAGCAGGCAAACCTCCTTAAAAGCACATTACTGCACACATGTTCCTATAAATGTCTTATACAGGTGTTTTTTCTTTCAAATAAGGACAAGGTAGAAATGTAAGAATAATTATACATTAGTGGTTTATCAAAATTATGTGCGTGCATGCACAAAACACATTACCCATCACACATCCCACCTACAGCCAACGAGGATGTGACAATACACTGAGACTTCAGCTACTGCTATAATACAAAATAAAAGGAGCTTATTTAACAATAATAGTATTTTTAAAATCTTGTATTTATATGGATTTACATATTTCATATATCCATACAGTATATGCAATACATTATATTATACCTAATATATTGTATTTTGTATATAACTATATAATATAAAGAGTATATAATACAATGATATATGGTATGCAAAAAACATAGTATACCTTATTTAGTACATATCACAGTTATATAATAAAAATATCTATTGCATATCATCCTATATATAAAATATACAGATGTTTTCTATGAATCATTTAAATATTAATTTATTTAGTAATAGATAAAAGGAGAAACACTACCACTCTTGTCAAGCAGAAAGTGCAACAGTTTTATATTTTTGCACTCATCAGGATGACAAATCTTTCCAAAGCATGGGCACATTACAAAACTAAACATAATCGGAGCTCTTCTGGACTAAAATGTAAGTTTAGGGGAGCCCGTTAGCCAAATGAGGCAATTTACTGGTGAAATTTTTCAGAAGAAAGTTCTTCTAAAATCAGAGGAACTTTTTAGGTAAGAGATCAAGTGTTTGAACAACTCGTAAGAGTTTAATTAATACTATATCAGAAGGTTATAATGCCTGAGTCATCTGCAACTTTCTTCTTAAGATACAACAGCAAACTATCTCCTCATTTTAGGAAATATAAATGTGATTGTCAATGACAAGTCTTCTTAATTGCTTTATTTAAACATCATACAAACCTGTTCTAGGATTTCTATTTTGCTGTCTTTGACTTCTAAAATCTCTAATACTCTTCTGTCCTTGACTTCAGCTTTCTGATTTTCTCTGGAAACAAACAAAAAAATAGACACTTTATTAGTCATAATTTGCAGTTAATAATTTGAATTTTTCATGTCCTGATAATGAATGTCATTTTAAAGCACAGAAAATTAAATTATCTGAAGCTGACAGGCCTTGCAGAATTAATCAGGGAGCATATGGCAAGTGACAGCAAATTACATCTGTAAACAGATAACACAACTTTGTTCTACAAGAAAGAGAAGCAAGTGGTCTCAAAATATGTTTTTAAGCAGATGAAATCTGTCTTGTTCTTTTCCAAATACAGAAAATGTACATGCACACAAACGGAACAAAATGCTTTCTTTCTTCTCTTCTTGGCCATGCAGAGTCACTGAGCTGCTTGGGCTTGTTAAGTCCTTCTGTCAGTTACAAGGTATTTCTCTACCTGAATCAACACTTTTCAACACCGTGGAAAATTATTTTACTATGTTTCACATGGACAGAATCTGTAACTTTTGCCAGGAGAAAACAAAAAGTACTGAATAAGAGGAATTAGCAGAGATATTCTTATGTGGTTAATAAGTGCAGAGCTATGATCATCTCTGTAACACTTTGTAAGATACCAGCTGATGAGTCATTAACGCTTCGTTTACAAACTACCTCACCTCATGGTTATACTATTCTTAACCGAGTTTTAAATATTGATGCCCTTACTAGATTTTAAGCAGAAAGAAAAAAAATGTTGCAACAGTAAAAATATTTAGAGATTCCTTAGCACAAGCCAAAGTTCTTATATACCTCCAACTAAACGTCTGGGAAACATACATTCCCTAAAAATGGCTAAATATTTCAGATAATCCCAGCACCACAGATGACAGAAGTAGAAACCCTTTCAGATTATCACTGTTCTCACAGTACAGTAAAACTTCTACCGTGGCTAATATTAGCCATCCATAAAAGCAAGAGAAGCCTACTTGTGGAACATTTGCTCTACCAAAATGCAGTGTTTCAGAGCTGGAAGAGAATGAGTCTGTAAATCTGATCTACAGGGGATAAAAACATCCAGCTGCACACAGAAGGCTTAATCTGGTGAAGCATTTCATAACAGTGACCAATAAGGATAGTAGATAGATTGAGAATTACTTTTATTCATTATTACATATTTCTATGCAGTCTACTGCTAGTGAGAGCAAAAGACAGTTGTCACAGGCAATCTAATAACGTGGCATTTCTTAATAAGGTTTAGTAACTACTAAAATATCTAGTCTGAGTAAATAAAGAATGAAACAAAAACGATATGGAATTTCAAGTGAAGTTTTTGGAAACTGAGGTCTCAAGGCAAGGACTTTAAGGAGCATTCTCCTATTGCAAATATAGCAGAACTGATGTGTTGCAGGACTTGAAGAAAACTAAGCAAACTCTATGTGAAAAGATATGTACCTAAGCTACATTTAGCTAGGAGAAATAAAAATTTAGGGGAAGTAGTCTTAAGTATCTGTATGGCTTTTTTTTTTTAATAAAGAAAATAACTGAAGTGCTGTAATCAGTAAAGTCAGACTGTGAATATTCAACAAATATTCCAAAAGACATTTCATGTCTGAAAGATATTTAACATTTTAACTGAGCCAGAATCTTAACAGAAAAATGCACATCAGATCCTGACCTCAAAGTATCTGATCACTTGCAACCAGACCTATCAAAGAATTGTCATGATAGGTTGCTAGGAAGACATGAGCAGTGAAATAAATAGTAGTGACAGTTTTTCATAGTTTATCTTTGAATACCTAAAAAAACAGAACCAAGTAGACTGCAGTTACAGAAATCCATGCAAATACGAAATGATCAGATGTATTCCAAAGGTTATTCTGTGATGTCTCTTGGTGGGGCTGGGGGAGGAGGAAGGAGCACAAGAGCCAAAACAACAAACAGAATTCAAAACATGATAGTTTATGAAACAGATCTGCCCTGCTTATAATACATACCTACCTAACAGCAGTCACATTCTCACCTAGGTTTTAAAAATGGTAAAAGACTTTCTGATAAGTGTATGCTTAGTACTAAAAGATATTAGACAATTCTAAACAGCAGGAGGTAGTAAGCAAAAACATCTGTGAATAGATTATTTTCATAATACTTATCACAAAAGTTTGTGCACATTCCTGAAACAGACACACTGTTCATCATAGGTACTGTACATTACTCCACAACTTAAGTGAACCAAAACCCATGCTAACGTAAAAATATCAATACTTCTTTATACTTAATTCCTTTGCTGTAGGGTTCTTAATGGCTGTGAACAACTATCCTTTCTCAAAGACATTAGTTTCAGTAATCAAACTCCAAATATTTTGGCAGGAAAGTATCATTCTCCAGTAAGCACATTACACCATAATCTCTCTGAAGAAGCGAGGGACCTATATGGATCTATGTCTAAAATTTAAATATTATAACGTTCAAAGTTTCCTTGGGTCTTAATTACAGCTAGATAACTTTAGAATTTAAAGTCAGACACATACACAACTGGTAGATGCAAAATTCTAAGAGCAGCAGAAAACAAAAGGCAAAGAAAGTCTTATTACAAAGTACTCAGAACAGTAATATTCAACCATACAAAGAATCATACCATAAAATGTACAAACACACATGCCCCATGAACAACTGAACAGCATTGCCTCCAGCTCCCAGAAGTAACTTGACTTTAACTGCTGGCTGGCAAGTCCTATTCATTTTTTTTCCCCACACTGATAAATTTCCCTGCCCATTTTAATTCAGGTGTTTATTAAATACTTGCTCTAACCTCTCTTCTGTACCTACTATCCACAATATGCCATCTTCCCAAAGCTAACCATCATTTCCTCCTACAAAGCCAACCTTTCTTAAAACAAGACTCAATTAAACACAAACTCTGGGTAACTAGCTAGCCTCTTAACTCAATTACACAATCATCACTTGAAAATTATTATTAAACTCGTTTTCTAACACATAAATGGATCTGAAAACCTGGTAAGTTAGGCAGACTTCTCAGCCCTAAGGAACTTTACAGTTGGGGATGGCAATTTTTAAAAAAATTTATTTTTTCTAATTTCTTTAGGAATTTATGGAGTCCTCTGATTTTAGGAGATGGTTCTGTGAAAGGGGTTTGAAGAATAACATCTGAGACACTAGAGAAAAAAGAAACAGATCACTGTTAAAGTAAAAAATAAGCCTGTAACAGAGACACACACTGCCTATCCAAAGGTTGAAAATGCATTTCTAGTTAAATGGAGCATTTTCTTATTTTCCAATACACAGTCAAACACTCCTTTGAAAAAAAAGATGTTAAGGAACATAGTTTATAAACACAGATATATCATCATTGTAATGACTGGGAAAAGTTTATGCAATTTATTTTTCCTTTACAACATTTTCTTTCAAGCTCCTTAGATAACATAGGCTGTAGTGAAGCCCCCGAAAATAGTTTCACACATTGACCGACAGGTCAAGAAAAAATGTTACAATCATCAGAATATAAACACATAATGGATGTTGTCAGGAGCCTAAAGCATAAACAGAAACCTCATACACAACTTTATCAGCAGTTTCTCATGGAGGTATGTTACCATTGTTCCTGCTCCTTACAGGACAGCTCCCCACAGACACACGAGGTAGTACGACTGACTGTAAATTATGTATCATATTTGAATCTGCAATGGTACATTGAAGTGAGACTTGTTAGGAATTGCAGCAATCACCTCCTCTTTTTTAGAAAGGCAACAAACAGTAAGAAAAAAAAAATCTTCAAACCATTTTATTAATCAGGATCTTAAGTACTTAAAATATTTTTTAAAAGTCCACTGGAATATGCAGAGGGGGGAAACGCAGCACTGTCAAGAAGCTGATGATGATCAATGACTGAGACAAACTCCTGTTCAGCTAATTAGAATCACTGATGAGCAATAATGTGAGCTAAGAATATTTGCAGACTTCTTTAGTATGAAAAATGAAGTGAAGAGAGGCTGTCAATTTGTACAAGTTCTACGTTCCAATCAGTTTTCCCATGAGTACTACCTATTTTAAATGTTTAACATAGATGCATTTAGCTACAAAGATTATTGAGATTCAACTTTCCACAAAAATGAAGAAATTGAGAAATATTCTTAAACTTGACACACTTCGTATGATTTTTTTCCTGTATTATGCTCTATTCTATACAACAACATTTTTGACATTTTGCACAATTTTAACAGCTTGTCACAAACGAAATATTAGATGATGAGGAAGTGCTTAGCTAAGAACAAGGTATGAAATCATCAAAAACCTTAACATTTTAAAAACCAGAAATCTGTTGAAGTTTCTAAAACATTCTTCCTAAAATCTTCTGCGAAAGCAGCATGGACAAAGAGCCATCTTCTTTTAATCATACAAGTGCCTAACCATTTGTCAAGAAAAAGTAACTCAAAGTCATATATAATTATGTCAAACTTACATCAATTAAATTAAAATAATTTTATTAAATTTAATTTCCTGTCTACATATTTCATGGAATACATCCTTTCAGTTTTACAAAGAAGTAGGATTTAAAAAAAAAAAAAAAAAACCAAAAAAAAACCCCAAACCAATCAACCAAAAAAAACCCCTGAAATTCTGAAATTAAAACACATCTATAAATTTGGCCTTCACTGGGAACACCAAACACAGGGCAGTGTGGCAAAAAGAGAAAAGGCTACACTTTAACAGGATACCGCTACCTGCAATAAATTGCTTTTAGAAACATTGCTACTTTTGAAAGATATTTCATTGCCTCTAAGAGGCTGCAGAACTAGAAAGGCTATAAAATACCAGTTTGTGTGATGCGGCTTTAATACGATTACCATACCTCTTTGTCCCAACTGTTTTACAGACTTGCACAATATACACATTCTATGTCTGTATTAAATACAAAATAAATCACCAATGTGCAAAGTTGTAGAGCAGACTCTCAATATTACTGTAAACATGGCACCAATACTGTAATTACTGTATACAGTCATATCACTGCAGTTGCACTCAGTCGTTAGCAGAAACAGAGCCTATGCCTTAATCTTCCAAGCAGAAACCTTACTGTGTTTCCATGTGTTAAGAAATCCTATAAAATACAAACCAAACAAAAACCACACACACACACAAACAAAACAAACAAACCACCCAGATCTAAATAGTTTACATTTAATCAAGAGTTTAATTTCATCTCCTAGAAGATCCTTGTATTTCATTATGAATTACAATTGATAATTATTTTTTCTTTTAATATTTACATATAGTACTTCTAAAGAATTCAGACAGCATGGAGCAAAAAATTTAAATAAATACCGCACATTTTGCACTTTTCTAAGACAGCAGTTACTTTGTATAACATAATTGCACACACCTATCTTTGTTTCTTTACAAAAATTATTTAAGATCTAAATAAAACACAGAAAATTAAATTATTTCCTTATGAAATTATTTACAGTCAGTTCTATATTTCATGACACATATCAAAATGGAAAAGCATCATTACAAAAATAAATTTTTTCTTGTATCTTCAACTTAATTCATTAGATGATTTATTAAGGCCTCTTATTTTAAGTAACATACATAAAATACTAAACATAATTTTACACTAAAGTATAGTAAGAAAATAGCAACATTTTTTCCTAATAACTCTGCAAACATTTTTCATTTAAAATACACAAGTCTCTTAAAGTGTTCAAAATATCAGCACTTCAGAACAGACTGCTTTAACATCTGCACATCACCAGGGTTTCCCCCAAGGATTTTTAAATGATGCCTGCCTGTGCTGAATAAAGTGCTAACTTGCACCTTGCATTTCAAACTGTGTCCTGAGCAGCCATCCAGTTGGTACAACACCAGCTGAATTCCCAGAGGCTGCTGTTCAATCAGGCTTGACTGCAATTATCATGTCAATATTTTGTGCTCCGATATGCAGATATGCACACATGCAAACTGCATAATACCTTCTTCTCCATGGAATGTTGACTTATGTTCAATGTTCTGAGAATTTTTAATGAAACAGGATATTAAACTTTCATTAACTGTAGAAAATCACAATTATTTGACCTTACACGAAAAGGTTGTACTCCTAGGCTCTTCTATTCTATCCATTTTATTGAGTGATAATAACAGGGGAGTCCATTTTATTTTAAATTCACAATGGCAAAATGGTAATGGCCTTTTAAAAATGGCTTAGATCTTGTTTATTTCCTTGTCTTCCTGTCATTCTGTTTCCTGTTAATTTGCACAAGAGCACAATGGTGGTTTCAGAAAGCTTCTGCACGATATTTATCATCCCTTCAAAAGATGCAAAGTACAGACTTTTAATTAGTTTTCAATTAACATAGGCAATCTATATTGCTCATTCACACAGCACATCCACCTATCCTCTTACATAAAAAGTACTCACCAATTTCAGTACATCTGCATACTGTCAGTCGGTGAAGAATCTATGTCAACCTGTTTAATGTTGCTTCCGCAATGTGCTGTTCACAGGATGCTGCAAACCACAGCATAAACTCCTGCAATTACCTTTCCAAAAATTCTTTGGTTATTTATGATCTCTTGCTTTTCAGCCATATTTTTGTCCATTTGCCCAGCTTTAGACAGATGTAACTCCCCAGGAAGAAGAACAACGAAACTCTCAATCACTAGAATTAATATTCAGGTTGCCACTATCTCTCAAAAGTGGCCTGAAATGATAATTCCATTCTTTCTCTTTGTTAAGATCTGCAAGACACAGCACAGTCGAGATCTAGGTGTGGAAAAACATCTATGTGAGGCAAGCTTGCCAAATGTATCTATCTGTAAAGGTATCATCTAGCATAATACAATTTCCATGTACATCCACCAAGCCTTGTATTACTGCCACAGTTTGATCATTAATGGATCCTGCTACATCCTCTTCCAGAAGAAAACAAAGGAGTCAGGTAGAAGCCCTAGAGGAAAATTAGTCTGTTGACTTGCAAAGATCTCATGTATTGTAGGAGGGTCTTGAAGCAGAGCTCCAAAGTTTGCAAAAATGTTTCAAAATCTTTAGACACTCTCATCTGAACCTCAACTTCATTACAGTTTATACACGCATTTATCTAGCAAGAGGCGTTTTCTAGCACATTTTCTAAATCATGAAAAAAAAAGGCAGTGAACTAGAAATAGCGTGCTCTTTTCATAATACTGAGATCAATAGTATTTAAAGTAGCTGGAAAGTACACTAACATGAGTAGTAGTTTTACAATGGCTTGTTTTAAAATACCTGGAGGCTTTTACATATCCCAAAGGCATTTCTCATTTGCACAGTAAAGATAATTTTTTGTTTATATCTGAATATTAAATTGGGAATATAGTTACAGTTACCCAGCAAGAACTGCAAAGACTGCTGAAAAGTATATCATTGATGTATTACAGGAATCAGCAGCACAGCCATAAAAAGGTACAAGCGGTACAAGCTACATTTTTACAATTTTAGGGCAGGCAAACTTCTATTTTGGGACCATGAAAGCATTTCAAAATATCAGACAAATAATGGCAAGGTACTATTAATTCCCTCCGTAGTCCTCCAAATTATGCCTTTTACAATTTTCTGGTTTGTTTGGAAAAAGATATTATAAGGAATTGTCTAACATTACAAACATAAATTAGCTGACTGTACAGCTAGTACTGCTCACTCAATTCCTCCTAATATACTTTTTTTTTAACTTCATCACAGATCTGTGGTGCAAGTTGTAAGGTTCCAAGTGAACGTTTTGTCCTGTGTCTTTATTCTTGTCACTGTAATCTCACAAAGAAAGCCTGGCTGTCTGTTTCGTCAATACAATGACTGAAAACTACTGGACAATATTGTTTGATTCTCTATATATGCCTACACTTTCTTAGATAGTCTGCTTCCTTTACCTGTCTGGCTTCTTACCTCAGGTACTCTTTAACAAAGATTTTGTGGGCACTGAAAGTTTCTCAGCTAGGGAATTTTTTGGGGAAAGTACACACTGGAAAATGAAGCTAAGCAAATATTGGTGGTATCCATGTCACAAGAAGAAACAGCAAAAGGTCTAAATCCATTTCATTCTGTTTATTGCTATCTCAAAATCTTACTGTAAGCCAAGGCAAGAGGGAAAATGTTATCAACTTGGTTATAATCATGTCAGTGTTGTTCCTAAGACAGATGAGGAGGGAAAAAAGTCTCTATGACTTAAGCTGATTTTTATCAGATTGGAGCATAAATTTTCAATTTCCAGCTCACCTGGTACAACTATGTAAAATATAGAAAAACAGGCTGCAAGAAGCATGCATCTCCCAAATTACATGCTTCAGGAATTATTTTGCCTGTAACTATTACTTCCTAATCCCATCTCTTAAACTCTTTAAATCCACATATTTTTTTCTAGATTAACAAAGTCAGAAAATCACTTGTCCCATAATGTTCTGGACAGCAGCAGTGCTAGGTAGAAGATTTCCTGGAAAGTTAATCAATGTATTGGAACTGAGATAACTCACACTAGCTAAAAAAAAAAATTAAAAAAAAAAATAAAATTATTTGCTGCTGTGTGGTAGGGAATAATACAAAACTTTTCTGAAAGGATAACTATGTGAAGAGGCATGGTCATGAAACCGAAGCTACTTAGGAAATTATAAGAAAGTTGGGAAAGTGAGGAGAGGATATATGGGACTGTAATTCAGTTGTGCAAAAGTTTCACATCAAGAGATGGGCTAGGAACCATTTCAAAGTAGCAATTAGACCACTCTCAGGCAAAAGAGATGAAGATACATCAATTAAAGAGGAAAAATACACACTGTTGTTCCATCTGTCAAATCAAAGTAACTCCAAAGTTCAAAGTCGTGATTAATAAAACTATATACTGAATGGGTTTTATCCAAACCTATTCCAGGATTCCCAGAGGTAATGATAACACCTACAAAGATGCTGTGGAAGCAATTTCTTCTTTCTTAATTCCACAATTCAGAGAAGCATGAAAAAGGTATGATAAAGCCTTGAGTTCACAGAGGTGTTCTAAGGCATTACTGGTTTTCTAAAGGATGAGGGAACATAAAAAGATCTAGCAAGCACCTTAACAGAAGTAAGCTGTTAGCTTTCACACGTGTACCACACACGAGCCCCTATACAAAGCACAAAGCAGATGCACAGAATATATCTTTACCTTCATATATAATAGAGCATTATTATAAATGAGAGTTCTGTAGCAAGCCTTCTGATAAGTTGAACACTACATTATAAGGGTTTCACAAATATTTCCTACCACTGCAAAACAATGATCATGTTTGTGTGCATCAAGGTGGTATCTAAGAAACCACGTTCATTGCATCCATCATACACACAATTACCAATTTCTGCTTAAATAAAGCATAAAATAATTTTAAGCAAGGCCTAACTACCAAGCATCAAAGTAGTCCTACACATGAAAACTAATAAACCAAGTAGACAGATTATATATTATATAAGCAAACAACTAAAGGACTCCCAAGTCCTTTATTTATTCACCACTATTTAAATGCATGCTTTCTAACATCGCTATGCTTCAATTTATCCTAGGATCTTGATTAGTTTTATATGCAACATGAATAAAAACTATTAGTAAGCCAAAGCACCTGTTTCTCCTGCCTTCTTAAGCTTCATGTGAAAGAGCTACAATTTTTCATATTGTTCAGGTATCCAGAAAATGTGATTAAGACAACACAATTTTTTAATATTTTCAATATTCTTGTGCTCGTTGACATACACTAAATACTATATATTTTAACCAGTTCTTGCATTTTTTTTATGTTTCATGAAGGAAGATGAATTCCACAATCACTGTCCTCATGAAAACATGACTAAATTTTATTATGAAACACGTCAATAGGACTGTGTGTTTCAACATAAATAAGGGATGCTATAAATTTGTTTCTCAGTCTTCATCATGTTTGAAAATTACTTCCCAAATCAAACATACAAGCAATGTGAAAGTTGTACTCTGTTCTAACAGCCAAGTTACTACTCATGGCAGCTAAGTGTCCCAGTGGACAGCCAGAAGGTTTTTGACATTGCCACTGGTGGACTCTTGAGTAAGAGCTGTCTTAAAAATAAGCTGTATGTCCTTCCACCATCCATTTCTTCCTCTGAATATGAATGTTTCAGACTACTGGCTTTTGTTACACAATCATACCACACTTTTGAAAAAAATTTTGTATTGCTTTATACAAGGCAGACCATGGGACAACACTATGTTGCAAACAGGGGCTAGGAGGGGGTCTCATCAATACACATCTGTCCTCAGAAGAACAAGCTGGGGTAGTAGTATCTCACTTGTCTACGCTGATGTAGAAAGAAGCTTATAATAGACAGGGAAAGTTCTTCATCCAGAGTGCAGTTGGGCATAGGCTCCCCAGGGAAGTGGTCACAGCACCAAACCTGCCAGAGTTCAAGGCCTTGGATGATACTCTCAGACACACAGTGTGACTCTAGAGGGTGTCCTGTGCCAGGCTCAGAGCTGGACCCAATGATCCTGATGGGTCCTTTCTAACTCAGCATTTCTTTGATTCTATGATAGTTATCTTTTCTGTTATCATGTCTTAGTTTTACACTTCATCAAGAATTCAGATAAACATAATTTTTATACATATAACTGTTATCCAACAAATTATGACACTGGAAAATATAATTTACCTTCTGCTCTTTCAACAGAAAAACAAAACATACAGTACATTTATAATTTAAGAGTGGTATTCAGCTACAGTACAGCAATATCAGTGAGAAAAGATTTTGAAGCATGCTTCAACCTGCCCCAAAAAAAAAAAGGAAACCTGCAATGTATTCTAGGCATTTTGGACAAAATTTAGCAACAGAACTTCTTTAACACATCCTTTAACAAAATCCTACTTAGTTCTCACTTAGAAAGATAAAGAATAAGGTATCAGCAGGAGAGATTAGTTTTGATTTTAGCATCATGTTAAATCTTCCAACTTACCTTTCCACAACCAAGCTGACAGTTTGTGCAAGACCTGGACTTGACACTTGCAGGTGTTTTCACAGAGACCACACAAATTTTTTATCAGCCTTAGAAAAAAGAAAAAAAGAAAAAAAAAATACATTACATTTATGCGATGCCTTTTAAAGACAAAAAATTTATAGTGACCATATTAAAAAGACAATTACAAAAAAAACCAAACAAAAAACACCAAAAAAACCAGCAAACCACATTCTAGTAAGAATTCCCTACAAGTTACTCACTGTTCCATGAATGACAAAGACATGGCATATGGTTCTCTCAAATAAACAACATTTTAACCATACAGAATTTTGAAGACAAATACCTACAATCAACAACAAAAGAGTATACAATGTGCGATATGGCAGTAGAAATTTCTATTATTCATACAAGGCTGCCTTTTCATGTATCTGTTATTGTTATTTCCAGTTGAACATAATTTCTATTAAATACTATATCTGGAATACATTAAGTTTTACCACATGTAGCTCTTTGATTTTATTTCAAAATATACAGTAAATCAGTTTTCCAACACATACTCAGCTAGCCTGCAGTATACAGAAGCCTCAAAAAAAACCACCTCAAGTGAGAGCAAGAAAACAATGCTATTTAGAAAGACTTTAGAAAGTCTGTGAAACCTAGATAACAGAGAAAAGCTTTTCAACATTTATATCTTCTACTATACTCTAGCTGTTATTTTTCATTGGTGTTTTCATTCATTATTTCATCATAATTTCATTATTTCAATATGATTTTATTACTGGAAGCACCAATATTAGTTATTTTACAATCTAAAACCATATGTTAATTACATTTAAAAGTCAGGAGACAAAAATAAAAACCAGCAAAAGGTGAAGACAACAATAAGAAAGAATATATACATGAACTGTGACTAAGATGAAATCTATTGAAACAGTCTATAAAAAATTGTAAACTAATAAGCCAAAAGTATCATATTTGCAGCTAGGTCTGCTCGAAAGGAAAATCATAAGAGTATAGCTAAATCTACTAGATTTTTAGAAACACAGAGTAAGTTAGAGTGGAAAAGACATTTATGATCAATGTAGCTAATCATTAATGTAACACTGCCAAGTCCATCCTTAATCCCTAAGGAGGACATCTACATGGGTTTTAAATACCTCCAGGGATGGTGATTCCCCCACTTCCCTGGGCAGCCTGTTCCAGTGTCTGATTACGCTCTGTGTGAAGAAATTTTGCCTAATACCAATTTTAAATGTTAAAAAGAAAACAAAATTTGAATGAGGGAAAAAAAAACAACCTAAAGGTAAAACCAACACTATATCAGCTATCCATTTCTCGGCTTCCTTCCTCTCACTAGCTTCTGGAACTTAATCTAAGTAGATACCACAGATATTATTAGTTAACTAGAACCTCAATAAAAATCATCTGAAAAAATAAAAACACAGTACCTCATTGCTTCATAATTCTACCTTGATTGTAAACCAAAACAGAAGACCTGAGTTCCCACCTTCAACTCCACTTAGGTTTCTCCACAGGTTTCCTGTTTCATTTGCTCTTTCCCTGATTTTCCATTTCTTAAGAATAAAAAGAGATTGCACTGAGATTGTATCAGTACTGTGAGCCCATGACTTGAAACAGCTAAAAGCAATGGTCATCCAAGACACAGAACAGCTCAAAAGCACTACAAGTCTGACAAGCCTCACAAGTGTGAATAAACATCAGACACTGAATCATTAGAGTAAAACTCAGCAGTAGAAAATGTTTTCCCAACTTTTGCTGTCTTTTCCGTTCATTTGCTCCTGAGCAGTTTTGCCTTCTAGCAAGCAAACTCGAACTTTACATGCAATATCAGTATCAGTACCAGTGCATAACAAATCACTCCAACTTAATGTTTCTCTTTCTCCAGAACAAAAAAAGACCAGCTATCTTCAATATAAAATCAAAAGAACTCGCTAAAGCTAGCAGATTTTATGAAGATTTACCAGCGTACTGAGGCCAAATTGTTTCAAGTAGCACTGCAGCAGTCAAATACACTGAATTATAGATTTAACAAACTTTAAAAGTTATTATAGAAGGGATAGCTGAATCTATTTTTTATGTGATTTATGAGGAAAATTTCAAAGATTTTCTAAAAGTTCTGGTACAACTTTCCTTCAAATTTAGAAAGCACACAATTTGATTTTTAAAACTGCAGAGAAGTGAGGAAATGCCGAACTTACTAGAGAATATAAGAAAAAACGCTGAGCAAGTAAGAAGTGGAAGAAGTTGTAACTGTTGGTTTAAAAAATATACACTTCTTTCAACAATTGCAACTTCTAGCTCACATTTATTTAAAAATATAGTTGGCATCAACGGCTTCAACCAAGCTTCTCCATGAAACTTTATGGAGATTTGATGCATTATCAAAGTATTGCTGTGAACTCAGAAAAATTCAACCACCTATTGCAAGAAAGCACACCATCAAGAAATCTAACTACCTTTCTGAACGTGTTAGGAAGCGAATAAAACAAAGGTTATAGCCACAAAAACCTTATAATTCCAGACTATTATCAGCTTATGCAGAATGGATTACAACAGAAAGAGTAGAAACATTATGAAAAATAAAAATGCTTTTCAGATTTGAAAAAACTGCTACAGGCTTCCAAAAAGCCTTAGAATCTATACAGAACCCAGATTCTAAGTAATCTGAACATCTAAAAAAATCCTGTGATTATGTTGGGAATTCAGGGAGGAGAAAAAATAAGATAAAACAAAGCCCAAGCCACAATGCCAAACTAAATATCACTAAATAATAGCAATGGAAATGTGATTTAATTATTTAGAATGACTTTCAATCAGTAGTTCTGATACTCTAAATGACACCAATTTCAGTATAAGGAAATCCTTGAACAATGACAACAGGAATAAACCACTACAGCTAACTTTAATTTTAAAATAATTTTAATTCAAATCACTCAGTTGATCAGTGATATTCAGAAATGCAAATAGCATTTGAATATTTTTTGTATCTTTTTAATAAAGAGTTCACTATGTTTTTTATATTAAACTACTGAAAATCACTAACAAATTAGACTAAGGACCATGAAATCACTACGGCAGAGAGAAAACCCAATACAACAAAGTGGTAACAGTATTCTTCCTGCAAACGCTCAAAAATCTTGAGTCAAGATTTGTACTGAGTCAAGTCTTGTACTGCTTTCTGTTTAAGAACTTCGATTTGCTTATAATCATGTTTCCTTAGCTTTCCCCTTTACTGTCCTATATACAAGACTGTAGCACTAGCTGCTGGGTTTTCTGCTCATATTTTTATATATTAGAAGAGCTGAGACACTTGGGCTTCTGTATGACACCAAGTAGCACTATCAAATACCATGAGATTCCCTACAAGCAGCAGTGTCTGTTATCCCACCCTGCAAGCTCCTATACATTTCAATTCCCAGCTAGGAAACTTTCAGACACTTACTTCTAAGCATAGCATTCATCTATTACAAAAAACAACAAAAAGGGAAAACTGCAGTAATAGACGCTGAATTTTTCCTAAGGAACAACATTACAGGAATAGGGAAGTTTCACATCTATTCCATAATTTTTCCTGAGTCTCTGGCAATCAAGTTACTACCTAAACTTTGCCAAGCCTCACAGAACTGACCTTTAGATAAGATAAATATACAATAGGAATTTTCAATGAACATTCCTAATGAGAACACAAACAGCCAGATACAAAAAATGTCTTGTAACTCAATTAGCGGTTTGGTTTAACCTCTAATCACCTATAGCTATTCCACAAGCAGAGCCCTTTAAAAGTTGTCCAAGGAAAAGTAAAACCAGATCCAAATTTTACTCATATGAAATTACTACTCCTCACAGAACTAAATTTCACAACATTTCTGTCTGTGCTAAAAGATCAGAAGATGAAACAAGATTTAAAAACTCGTATTAAATGGAAAATAAAAAATTTTCCTTGAAGTAAGGAACATTGAATGTGCACTAAACAAAGTTCAAAGAAAAAGTTAAGTAGTGTCCATTAAATAATAAATAAATAACAGCAACCACCATAAACACAAACAAAACCCTTCACAAATCTTATGGAAATAAGTTAAAAGTCACTGGAATTTCAAAAACAGCAAAACACTGCTATTATAATGCATGTTATTTACTTTAGATGATGACAGGAACTGGCATTAAAAGTTACAAAAGCCATCTATGAATGTGCACACACAGAACTACAAAGTAATACATCAACAAATATTCTAGTTTAAATTAATAAAGTATTATGTACTTGACATGTATTTGAATTTCTGTAAAGGTACACAAAGCTAAGTGGCATTTGAACTAAGCAGACTTCTGCCAAAAGAATAAAGACAAAAATGCATCTTCAATTATATGTTACCAGTAAAAATAAACAAACCCCCAAAACACAAACAAAACTCAAACAACTTCAGCTGAATTTAAAAATATGGGAACTTTATTTCACAAAGTTCACACAGAAATGTACAGAATTTTTCGCTATGACAATAAAGTATGAGTAAAAAAAAGTCGAGGAATGTTGAGTTACTGTATTATGTGACCTTCTTATACTAAACATGCCAAATATTTTAATAGCTAAAACTGCTTAATTTAACTCTAAGCAATATAATTAAACATTTTGTATAATAGAATGACTACTAGCTAGAAATTACTACAGTTGAAAGATTAAAAGAAGTTTAAACAGTCTTTTTAAGCTCTTGGCAAAATTGATGGACTTGGTAAAGCTCTTCTCTGAATGGTCTTGGGAGCCAAACAATCTCTTTCAAAAAAAGGCTGCTTAAACTGTCTGAAGTTGGCACAGAAAAACACTGCAGCTGTCAAGGCTTGGGATGTATCAATCTTCAGCTTACCCAAGGAATATTTAGCCCACTCAAGTGTATGGTAACAGCTCAAGAGGTCAGCAGGATTGTACTTTGAACAGCTGAGATCTTATATACACCAGGCAGAATACAGGTGTCATTTGAAAGTTGGCAAAAATTACTCATTAAAACTAACATTACACACAACACATCTAATGTCAGATGAAGATACTGAACCTGCAATCAAGGTTGATGCCAGAAATAAAAAATTCTGAAAGAAAAAGACCCAGTGCACTGCCTATCCCCTGAAAAGTGGCATTTTCTCTCTGACTACACTTAAAGTGACTGTAGCTCAGCATCATGCTGAAAGACACAGAAATGTGCAGTACCTTAGGCCTTGAATATGTACTTTGTAAAGTAAATGGAATTTTTTCTTACTGAGTTTTAACAGAAGCAAACTTAGAAGCAAGTACCAATATAAGATGAGCCATTAACACCGTTTTTATGGCACAACTAGCTATAGTAAAAATATTTGCCTTCAAGGGAAGTCATGAATTTATAAAACTTCAGTATAAACAAAGAATCCCTCTGACTTAGAAGGGAAAGACAAATATCCTTATTTAAATTAGAGCACTTTGTTTTGCTTTTGGAAGGGAAATACAAGCATAAATACTGCTCTGGATATTTTGTATCAAAAGTATGTAAAACTGTATCAATATTGCAATATTTCTCTCATGTCAAGTCACCAATATATAGAATGTTTTGAGAATTTTCATCCTGCCTTATCAAGGAAAATAGCTGGTATTTTTTTATAAGTAAGGATACAGAATGTGGTGGTTTTCACCTGCTGTCCACCCAAACCTCCAGGTCACCCCCCTCCCTTTCCCAGAGGGAAAGAAAAAGGAGAAAAGGCAAAAACCAGCTGAGATAATGGCAAAACAAACTCAGAGTAGCTAGATACTTAAATTTATTACTAACAAGATGTCCTGGTTTTAGTAGCCAGGATCAGTTTGTCACTGTGTGGGTGTGTATTCTAAAGCCTCTATGCCATTTTTTTTTTCCCATGAACTGCTCACAATGACACATTAGCAGCTATTGTCTAAGGCACAGCACACCCCTCAGGCTACAAAATGGGTGTTTAGGAACTTCTGTGAGATAAGGAAGTTCTCTTGCCTCCACACCCACCTGAGGGGTCATATCTGCTAATGAGCCATCAGGGATGCCAAAAAATATGCCATTGCTCACCTCACAGAGTAAATCACCCATTGTTTAAGTCTTCGCCCTGGGGGAGGGACTGGGTGGAGCCTAAGTGGATATAAGCAGAGAGTTTGGGCCTGGGAGCTCTCTTCAGATCCAGTGGAGGACCAGAGCTGCGAGCAGACTGAGACAGCCACCAGACTGCAACCATCACTTTCACCAGGAGGTACTTTGTTTTCTATTTACTTTAAACTCGGGGGGGACCACATGGTGCTCAGCACAGAGTTGGTGAGCTCCACTCTGCTTGTACCCCACTGTGTTGGGCTGTACATCTGGTGTTTTTTTTTCGTGGCACAAACAAATTCTCTTTTCTGTTTCAGTGCATTTTTGTGATCTTTTAATAAATTGTTATTCTGACTTGCAATCCCATTCTGAGTTGGATTCATTCCTCATACTGGTTTAACTCTAAACCAGCACACAAGATAAGAACTAGAAGTAATAAAAGTAAGAAACAAATCAGGCTCAAGAACACCCCTCTCCTCCCACTCCCTCTTTCCAACAGTTCAAGGGAGCAGGGAATAGGGGTTCTGCAGGCGGTTGTTGTTGTTGCCATGTTGCTCTTGTCCTGTGGGTCACTCCATGGGGTGCAGTCGGGTCTCTGCACCCCGATGGTCCTCCATGGGCTGCAGGGGGACAACCTGATCCACCATGGTCTTCACCACAGTCTGTAGGGGGGCCACAGTTCTGAGTCCTTCCCTTGCTTCTGTAGGGTCCCTCCCATGGGAGACAGTCCTCAATAGACCTCTCCAAAGGAGTCCACCCCCTGGGCAACACTTCTACCGGGGAAAAAAACCTGATCCAGGTGGATCTCCTTCTCCAGGAGTCATGGCTGGTCTCTTCCAGAATCTTGCTCCATCCTGGGTCTCCCAAAGGGTGACAGCTCCTTCCTGCATCCACCTGCTCCTCCAGGGGCTGCAGGGAGGTCTCCGCACCCTGAAAGATGTCCATGGGCTTTGGTGGGTGGGGAAAATACCTTTCAGTCATTCCCCCCTCCCTGCTCTAGCGTGGGGTCCCTCCTTTGCCTTCTCCTGCTCCGACCTTGGTCTCTGTGTTATCTCATGTCTGGAAATTCAACTGCACAACATTCCTAATTCTTAAATATGTTATCACAGAGGCGTGACTATGATTCTTAATTGGCTCAACTTTGGCCATCAGCAGGCAGTCCCTCCTGGACCTGCTTGTCATTCCACAGGAAAGGAGAAGCTTCTAGCAGCTTCTAACAGAAACGATCCTGAAAGCCTCCCCTTCTACTAAAATTCAGCTACAGAAACCCATGACACTGAATTAAAAGAAAAATTTCTAAATTAGTAGCAAAAAACGTGTCAAAAATATAAGACATTGCCTTCCCCCCACCCCCCACCCCATCCCAGGAACTATATACAGTCTGGGTATTAAACATACAAGTAGGTTTAGTTTTTGTTTACATGTCTGTCATGCACTGCCTTGAGAATAAGGATAAACTGAAGAGCCTCCTTCAGTGTAAATTCATACATCAAGCATCTCAGGTACCTATAATTTGAAATCAGTTATTTCAAAGCATGTTAACTACTCTCAGTGTTCATATCATACCTTAAATCTTTGAAGCATTAAAAATCATTATTCACTAATTAGTAAGATACCATCTTCTGAAATCTGAAAGAGAATACCCCCAGAAAAATAAAAACCAAAATCCTAACTGCCATGTCTTCAAACTCAATACAAACAATGTCCTCCCCACACCCATACCACCAATCATTGCTACAAAAGTACAGGACACAAAATCTCAGTTTAGTTCTTTAACCAGTAGACACCCCTAAAAGAAAATAAAGCAGTTGGGAGGACAGAAGGAGCTACTGGTTTACTGTTAATTTTTAATAATAATAATTACACACTGGCAATTTTCCATATTAAGAACTGAATATCTAAAAGCCATATGATTGTCAGGCTGGAAGAATATGTATATTAATGCAAAATACTACATGGTGTGAAGGGGAAAAAAAACCAAGCAAACAAACAAAAAAAGCATGAACCCTCCCACCCCTCCAAAATAACCTGGCTAGTATAACCAATGAAACATCTATAAGAAAAGTGTTACGATGGATTGTTTCACACTCTCCTAACATCTAGTATACATTTAACTAAACAGCTCAAGCCTTTAATCAAGTTGACATATATGCTTCACATGCAAGTGACAGACTTGCTTCTTTCTTGATGTCTCACAGGACTTTTAAACTTACACTGCTGTATGCTGTCAGTTCAGACTCTTTTGATCCTGCTGTGCCACAGTTTCTTTGTGATTTCCAGTCACATATTATATTCTAAATATTCTCTCTACAACTCATCCAGTTCTGCTGAGTGGTTACAGCAAAGAATACTCTTATTCTTCACAGAGCCCATCTATGAGGTGCTATGCTTTTCAATAACCTAAAAAGTTACTACATGACTGACCTGTAACTCACAAGAAAACTCAGAACCTCAGAAGCACCAGACTCTTAAGATAACACTAGATTATTTTCAAGTTCATACACAATATGTATTGTTAACATCTAATTACCACATAGAGGTTTGTAAGAGTGCTGTAAGCAACCCGTCCAGACTGATAGCTTTTTGAATAGATGCCATCAGTAAAAAAGAGCATTTCCCCCCTCCCCAGCCAATTCCTTGGTGTTGCAGCATAAGTGATATAAAACCAACATGTAAATTTATTATACCAGAAAAAGAAGTTTAATATATCTTCCAGGCATAATTTTCTATTCAAAGAATTTCCCATTATGTTATCTCTGTTGGTAGGTCTTGCAACAAATACACATTTGAATCAAAAATGGGAAAACACAGTATACTGCTTTTCTTACATACATATGTAGAATATAAAAAGTTGCATATATATATATACACACACCCTAGATTGCATCATTACTCATAACGCCATTGAAAGCAAACAGGCAATATAAAAATAGCAGTGTTGTCACATTACAATATTGATGCAATAGTGGTCCAAGCAAAACTATCACCCAACTTGTACTAGTCCATCCGTGCGACAAAAAGACAGCAAAGCACTAAACTGAGTACTTTTATTGCACATTCTTAATTAACATAAATGACTCATTGTGGCAGTAGTGGACAAGAAATACAAGGTATTCCCTGGCAATGACATAGCCAATGAATGAACATCACAGAATGTCACATCGATACAATCACAGGATGAAGAAATAAAAATAAACATGCATTAAATGGCAGAGGGAACTTACCAGACAGACATGGACCTATCACACACAATATCTCCCTCACTGAATACCAAAAAGTCAATCACTACGTTCTTTGGTGAGCACACAAGTTCTCTGCATCCCTTCATTCACTGGTACAGCATTCCACCAGCAGCTGCTTTTTCTTGAGTACTCAACATTGAAGACAGTAACTGGTGGATGTAATTTTTTTCCAAAGAGGAAAGGATAGTAAATTTATTTTAATACTTTTATAGACCAAAGATAGGATAACTCATCTGCAAGCTTTTATTTCAAGCTATAAGTCTCTCATTTACTTTAATTAAAACTAACTGTAGTCATTGCAGTAATTTAGAAGACACAGAGATTTGAATGGGACACGAATTTTCTAAAATAAATGCTTGCTGGAAGCACTACAATTCTGAGAGTTATTTTAGCAATTCAATCACTTATTTGAGAGCACATGCTAATCTAAAAGCTTCAGCATAGCTCCCAGAATTGTTTTTTATTTAAATATAATGCTTTGGATTAATAAAATCATATAATCATATAATGCATTTGTGATTTTCTATGCATTCAAGAATACAGGAAAGCACAAACAGTTTTATTTTACAGAGAATATAACCATATGCATATATTTAGGTATATGCACTCTGAATTACCATGACCAGCCAAGAAAAATTTGGGTCCATTACGTCAACTCTGCCTGAAATGGCATTGTAGTACTTTCCAAATCCTGGGAAATTGTGGACAAATAGGAGAATATTTGTATATTTTTTAATTCATGAGCTAAACAGTACCTGACATAATTGAAACAGTGCACTCTTAATAGCAAAGGGCAAGATTATCTGAAGTCATTCTTTAAGAACAGCATACCTCTTTCCAAAACAAAAACAGCTTCATGGAAAACCAGTCATTCTCCTCCACACTGAATCTCTAACTACATAGTAAATGTAGACATCAAAGTGTATTCTAGAGGCCTTCTTGGTGCAGTTGGAAAAATTACAGGCAAGAGCCTACAACTGTGCATATAAAATGAAACTTCCTTCACTGACAAATAGCAGTTGTTCCCATAACAAGTAGTTTTTCACTCAAGCCTACCTCATGACAGACAGATGAAGTCTCCAGTGACTGGAGGAAAGGGAATTTCATGCCCTCTTTAAAAAGGGTAAGACGAAGTATCCTGGGAACCAGTGCCCAATGAAATCATGGAACAGATCCTGTTGGAGGTTATGACAAGGCACATGGATGACAAGGAAGAGAAACGTACAGCTATGGATGTCACCTACCTAGACTTCTGTAACGCCCCACAACATTCCTGCCATTTCATTGGAGAGCTATAGGTTTGATGGATGGACTATTAGATGGATAAGGAATGGGCTGTATGGCCCTGTCCACAGAGTTACAGTTAACAGCTCAATGTCCATATGGAAACCAAACATGAGTGTTTCTTCAGGGTCCACACTGAGACCAACATTGTTTAAAACCTTCGTAATTCTATCTTGATGATATACACAGTATCCAGCTGAATAGCATGGTTTCTGCAGCAATAGGGATGCCATCCTGATGGAGGAACATTGACAGGCCTGAGAAACAGATCCATGCAAATCTCAAACTTCACATAAGGCCAAGTACAAGGTCTTGGGGTAAGATAGTAGGTATTGGGTTTAGGCAAACCCCAATATCTGCAGTACAGACTGTAAGGTGAATTGATTGAGAAGAGGTTTGTTGAAAGGACTTGGGGGTACTGGTGGACAAAAAGCTGAACAGGGGCCAGCAACATGCACTTGCAGACCAGAAAGCCAACTATATCCTGGGCTGCGCCACAACTTCAGTAGATCAAGGGAGACAATTCTCCCTCTCTAGTCTGCTGTTGTGAGAGCCCACCCGAAGTATGGTGTCCAGCTTTGTGAACCCCAGCACCAGAAAAGACATGGCTGCATCAACACAGGTCCATAGCAAGGCCACAAAACTGATCAGAGGCCTAGAATACGTCTCTGTGAAAACAGAGTAAGAGAGTTGGGTTTACAGAGCCTGGAAAATGCTTAAAACAGACCTGATTACAGCCTTTCGATCCCTAAAAAGCACTAGTAAGAGAAACAGACTTTTAACCAATGCCTGAACTGACAGTAGAAGAGATAACAGTTTTAAACTGAATCCTTTTCAATTTAAAAATATTTAAACTTTAATTAAATGTAGATTTAGATTTGATACTACAAAAGTGTGGACAACAGGATGGTGTGGCAATGGTAGAAGCTTTCAGATCCCACATCATTAAAAGCATTCAAAGACAAGTTGGACAGGGTTTTGAGCCCCCTCGCAGAGGGGCTGGACTAGATGAATGCTGTGAAGGAGGGTTTATAACTTATAAGGGAAAACTGGGGGGTGGCTAGCCTTGTGTGGTGGTGCTGCACTGCACCACTGGCCAGCCTATGGGGTTTTAGGGGTACAAGAAGCAATCAGAGGGCTGTAACTGGGGTTCCCAGAACCAATCAGAACAATTGAACATACAAAAGTAATAGAATGGTAAAACATATCTATCTAATACATCTCTATCCTAACTGTAACACCTGAACAGTATAAAAACTTTAAAAAACAACAGCTCCATGGGAATGGGTAACAGGTGGTTGTGGCAGTCTCTAGTTAGCAGCAGATAAATTCATTCACTCATAAAAATTCTCCTCTCGGCAGTCCCCTATAGGTGCCTCCCTTACAGATGCCTCCCCCACAGATGAACTTCAGAGGTCCTTCCAACCCAAGCTGTTCTATGATTTTGATCTCTACACTGAACTTTAAATACGCATGTGCTGGGGCAATTAGAAATATTCACACAGACATACTGTGAGTAGGTAAGCACTTTATGAAATGTAGAAGTACACTTTTTTTGGTTAAATTCCACTCTTAGTTCATCTTCAGTTTTACTCAAATATTCTAAACCAGTACATTTTGAAAGGAAGATCAGGTATGTAAAATCATTCCAGTTAACTAAAATTTGTCAAAAATAAAAGAAAATAAACTTAATTATTCAACAACACTAGTTCTGTCTATAATACATAGAGTAAGGCCTTTATTAATAACACCTGTACTAATTAGACTCATGTGATTTATACTCCTTATGGCAAAATATAAGAGTATAAAATAACAAAAAACCCACCCAAAGCACTAAACAGCTGGCATCCCTTGGCACCAATAAATATGTGGTCTTGACTTAATCACTAATAAAAGAAATTAGCATTTAATGAATGGAAGCATTAAACACTTTGCCCCATTTTGAAAGAACAGTATGGATATCATCAAGTTGTCCAGAATAAATACCAACGCACTCAAATTCTCACACTGAACAAACAAAAATTTCAATTCTGGTCACAAAGTCAGAAGAATAAGAACAAAGTTGACATAAAAAAAACATATAATCAGGAAAAAAAAAGTGGTTTTGTTTTTTTAATTTACTGTTTCTTTCAATTCTCAGCTATTGACTTAAAACTATTTTTGTTATATACAATTGACACGCATCTTCAATAACTATTCATCTATTATGAAGCAACATAATGTCTTGGTGCATTAGTGAATACATTTTTCATATTACTTGCAACTAAAGGAGCAGCATTGAAGCTACTTATATATCAATGGTATAGTGGCTACATTATCTTCAATGGGTGTTTTGGATGTTAAATTGTTCCAGGACAAATGAATGCATCTGCTTTTTCAGCTAATTATTTTTCATGAGAAAAATTTGTTATAGCAATCTGATCTGTTATCAATGGTAACGATGGCAATGAGAACATTTTACAGCTCTCCTGGATCCACAAAGTGATCAAAGTACAGTTCCACTGCCCACTAAGTACTGTTCTTTTTCTGCAAACACACTCTGAAACAAGGCATGAAGACCAGAAGAGGTCTATGCACAGCTATTCACAAAAAGCAAAAAACATAATGTATGACACAAGGTCAGAAGCAATTAAGACCCTGCCGTTCCACTTCCCACAAAGTAACCCACTTTTCTTGATCCTCTTCTGGCCAAAACCTAACACTTCATTCAAATCCCTGTTAATAAAGAGAAGTAAAAGGAGCAGCAACTACAGGAAGACTGCTTTATTCTCCATTTGTATTTACCATCTTCTGACAAAAAGTGTGGAAATTCTACCAGTGAATCTGCTGCAGTAGAACAATTACAGACAGATTACTGATCACTTCCTAACTTTCTGACTAATGGAGAACTATCTATTTTTTAATGTATAAGCTGCATTTGTAAATTGAAAACCATTCAGGCCAGTATGGTTTCTTTGACTAAACAATACAAGCTGCAGACCACTGGCGGCTGACAGACAGTACCTTTTGGGCCATGAGTATAAACTGTGCAGAGTACCATGCAATGGTGCCACCTTTTGGGGCCTGCCCCAGCTCATGTTACAGGCGTGGCTGCAGTGCCACGTTTGTGTCATTCGGTGGCAGAGAGGAAAAGGCGAGGTCTTCCCCTGGTGCTCTGACTCACATGGGCTCCCAGGATTTCTCAACAGCCTGACATTATTGCTTTTCTGTTTGTATGTTACACTTGAGAGGCAGTGGGCGTTGGCCGAGTGGCGTAGGCCCCCACCTGTGGAGCCAGCTCCTCCTCTGAGGACGCCGGTTCAAATCTTGGAGGAACTCGCTGTCGCCGTCCGAGCGTGCTCGGCTGTGGCAAGACGAGCCTCAGGAGTAAAGGGAGTGGGGCCAGTTCGGCGCACACTGTGCTTCACTTAAAAAATCCATTGCGCAGGCTTATCCCAAGATCTTTGTTCGCGAAGTCCAGCCAACAACAACAATCATGCAATGGTGTACTAAATTCCTAATGTAGAAAAGGAGTAGGCATTATAAGAACACTGACAGAAAAAGCACATGAGCTAGAGAAGACAACACAAACAAGAGCTCCCTAAAAGCAGTATAAATTTATCTGCAGAAAAAAACCCCACCAGAGTACTTTGGTTTTACCAGAACCACAAAGTTAGAAAGGAAGTCCTCAATTAGGAAAACATAACGTCATTTTATCAGCAAGAGATATGATCTTACCTTTGAAAGCAAGACTTCAGTAAATAAAAGGAAGACTGATGGCGGGTTTTTTTCTAGAACTAGTAATGGGCAAATTGTTAGGACACTTGTTTGAACTCAGCCAGTATTTTCAACAAATAAAGAGATCCTAGGCAGAAAAATAAGAAATTAAGCTAAACAAACCAAATTCCTCTTGTGAACATCACCAACTGCATAAGTAAAACCAGAAGGTATGTGCTTGCTTCTTCCAACTTTCTGTATTACCACTAGTATAGGACACTGTTGGATGAGGAAAACTCAGTCTCAAGTCACACTGTCTTGTTCAAAGCAAGGATGAAGTTTCCAATCACAGAATACTTGAAAGACCCATTTCTATCCTTTTAGTTACAGAATAGTGGGTCATGAAAATGTCCATACTGTAGCAAAGACTTAGAGTCAGGACTTCTAATATGTACCTTCTGCTTTAGGAATGCACACTATTCTACACCAAATGAAGTATCTTTCATGAACAAACAAATTAAAAAACAAAACAAAAACAAAACAAAAGACAAACAAACAAACAAAACACAGTCTGCAGGAAACAAATCAGGAGATACAAATCAATACAGAGCAAAGAGATTGGTTAAAGAAATACTCAGAATTAAAGAGAAAGCACATGAAAGCGACAGGTACTGGAGGCATAGAAACTCCGTTCACAGAATGATCTTGAAGAGACACAGTGCATCACAAACCAAACTAATTTCCTTCACAGGAGTACTATGCTTCACAAAAACAGCACGTCCATCTGTCGCACTCTCAAAAAAAGCAAGATGGGGTAAAACAGATGACAGATGTTCTGGTTTTAGTAACCAGGATCAGTTTGTCACTGTGTGGGTGTGTATTCTAAACCCTCTATGCCATTTTTTTTTTCCCATGAACTGCTCACAATGGCACATTATCAGCTATTGTCTAAAGCACACCCCACCCCTCAGGCTACAGGATGGGTGTTCAGGAACTTCTGTGAGATAAGGAAGTTCTCTTGCCTCCACACCCACCTGAGGGGTCATGTCTGCTAATGGCCCATCAGGGATGCCAAAAATAGGCCATTGTTTATCTCACAGAGTAAATCACCCATTGTTTAAGTCTCCACCCTGGGGGAGGGACTGGGCGGAGCCTAAGTGGATATAAGCAGAGGATTTTTGGGCCTGGGAGCTCTCTTCAGATCCAGAAGAGGACCAGAGCCACAAGCAGACTCAGACTGCCACCATCACTTTCACCAGCAGAGGATTTACACTGCTCTTTGGAGAGACATGCCAAAGGTTTTTTTCTTCCCATCCACCAACCCCACCGGGGGCAACCCAGCACCGGCTACTCATCTCATCACCTGCAGTCTGTAAAATACCTCCATGCCCACCAGGGGCAGGGACTGAGGTGGGGAAGGGTTTTTTTGCTCAGGGGTTTCTTTTTTTTACTCGTTTAGTTCTGGTTGTTTTTGTTTATCTTGAATACATATATAGAGAGATATATATATTATAGCTAGGAACTGTTATCCTTCAATTTATCATACTTTAATTAAAATTTGTTTTGAAATAAAAGGAGATTTGTCTCTCTTAGTTATAATTTTTTTCTAAGCTCTCTAAACTTAGACAACAGATCTTTTAAACACCAAGCAGAAACAAAAACTCCTGAAAGTAATAAGACCATAGGTACTGAAGATCTTCCATGGAAGGATTTTAAAATTTTATGGTCATGGGTCATAAAACCCTGAAATAGAATGAAGTAGTTAACACAAGTAATAGAAACAAGTGTCATATCTTACTATTTCATCTTTCCACTGCCTTTCCACTGGCCCCCGACAACAAGTCACAGAAATGTAATAAGCTCCCAATGGAAATAAGAAATATAAAAATAAGAAACAATTTTTTGTTTTCTTTTCAATTGTTTTCAGGAACAATTTCTCAAGTAAAAGTAAGGAGAAGAGGAACACTGGAACTGAAAGTGATTATCAAAATAATTATACAATGCTTTATTGCAGACATAACCATAATTTTCCATAAACAGCATACCATAGAGGTATAACCTCCCAGCTTTATACAAGGCTCCGTAGTAGACAATTTGGCAGCTTCAGACATTGTCTTGACTTTTCATTTTTGCAAATTCCATTACAGAAGCACAAGTCAACATCAATTTTCATAGTGACTGCAAAAAAATTGAGTTTTTAGCATATCCTATCCTACTTCAAGATCTTGCTTATTATGATTCAAGCACCCAGAATGTCTTGAATATTAAAGAAAATATCAGCTACTGCAAATCTAAGCTCAGAAGTCAAGACTTACGAACAAAATCTCAGCTACAGAAAAGAAAGAAAGGAAAGAGGTATAAAAAAGAAGGAAGTCTTAAAAATACTGCATTTGACTCTGTAGGAATCTTCACTTGGCGGGAAGGGTTACCTTAAAAGAGAAAATAAATGTGAGTAAAAACCTCACTGTAAACAGAAGGGGCACCATCACACATGAGTAAAAGGGTCAGGTACTCCAGAATTCAGTTGCAGAACAGAGACAACATTCAGAAGTAAATATCTGGACCCTCTGTGGTTAGAGCATAGCTAACAGGCACAACATTTCCACCGAGAGTCAGAAGCTTCATTAGCCAGAAAAGGCTCCCATGTATTCAGTCAATGGATCCTCATATCAGGAAGGGGTTGGAGTTCCCAGAAAAGACTTCATTTCAGAAGTGCAGTTTATATTACAGTGAAAATAACAGTCAAGGCGTGTAGAAGAGGAACTTGGCATAATTAATTCAGATGCTAGATAACTGTTGTATACATACATCTGTTTTCTAAAACTTTGTCTACTGAGAACTAATTAAAACTTTCACTGTCAATCACTTGATAAATGTCTCTTTTTCCTTGGAAAAAAATACCCAAGAGATTAATATCTAAACAAATACATAAAACCAATCCTTTAGTTCTGACATGCTGTTAAACTATTAAACCAGATTTCAGCTAGGAAGTTGGAAGCTTTTTTTCAAAGTGCAGTTTATGCATCTGTTATAGTTTTAGAATCCAGTGGAATTTTTCTTTCCCCTACCACCTGAATGAGGGGCGAATAGGCCTATCTTCATCCATTGCCTCTAACAAAACAAGCAAGGTGACTGGTAATTCCCTGAGGTGGGGGAAGTGGAACACTCTGGTTTTGCAGTTGGCGGGGGAGAGACGGCTCAGGGAGAAACCTCTGCCTCAGTTTGGTTTCTTTCCTTGTTTTCCTCACATTTTTTCCCAATCCCTGGATTTGCGGAGTTTCTTGTGCCCAAGAGAGAGAGAGAGATGACATCGCTAGCTGGGGCCCTTACATCGGGCTTTCCTGAGGGAGCCCAGCGGTGGCCAGCCCAGATGTGAGGGGCCTTTACATCAGAGGCTCCAGCCCAGAGGCCAACAGACCACAAGCTAAGGGAAGAGGATCCCAGCCCTTTGCCCTTCCTGAGAGACTTCTCCCTACTGACCCCACAGAGGGATTTGCACAGCCTCGGAGGGACATGCCAAAGTTGTTTTTTTCCATCCACCAACCCCCTGGGGGCAGCCCAGCACCAATCACTCATCACCTGCTGTCTGTAAACTCCACTGTGCCTGACGGGGACAGAGACTGTGAGGCAGAGACTGTATATATATATATATATATATATATATATGTCATAGCTAGGAACTGTTATCCTTCCATTTATCATATCTTAATTAAAATTTGTTTTGAAAT
>VXAU01000580.1:88115-122031 GCA_013399695.1 Formicarius rufipectus | reverse complement strand
TTTTTTTTTTTTTTTTGGAGTATGCAATGATTCACTAGATAGAAAAGCCACTAGGTGGCATTTGTGATTTATTAGGCTGGAAGTCCTGGTTTAAATATTACAACTAATGCTTGGTTGCAAGACATTTAACATTCCAACATGTTAATTCAAGAATCTCCTCTGTACTTAGATAAATGCATAGAATTTTCACTTCTAATATATCATTCGGTAACTCATTTACTGACGTTTCCCTTCAAACCCTAGACTTCTCAGGCGTGTATTCCCTGACCCCACAGCAGCAGCTTACATAAGTAATTGCTTGTCTACAATTAAGCTGTAAATAATGCAATCACTCCATTCTTGTCCTGTCACTCTAGTCCCAACCACAACAAATAGGGCTAATCACATACTTACTCGAGTGTGTAATTATTTACAGTTAAACTTCTGTCACTTTTACCCTGTTTGGAAACAGTAGAACACAACCTGTAATTAGCAAACATTGCTGCAGGCACTTTTACTTGAAAATGTGCCATAGATTCAGCACCTATGTGAGCAAAGGGGTAAAACCTTTGATCCAGGATTCTGGCATGGATTCTTTGCCTCAGGCTATTCTATTATCAGCTCTCAATAAGGCAGAGAGATCAATGAATTATTATTATTTCAAATAAACCTCTTGAAACTCACTCATGCCCTCTTTGTCAGAGACTTGGTATGTACTTCTATTATGCTTATATGCATGAATATATATGTATGAGTATATATACCAATGTAAATGCATTAATGGATATCTGAAGATGTATGCCTTTGACACTGTGAGCAAAAAAGGCCTGTGACAGATCTTGGAAAGATTAGGATGACCTCCCAAGTTCCTCAAAATGATCATCTTGTTACATGAGGATCAGTGCAGTCAAGTCAGATATGGTGATACTCTCTCTGAGCCCTTTCCAATAACCAATGGTGTGAAACAAGGTTGTGTTCTCGCACCAACTCTATTCACAATCTTCTTCAGCATGATGCTCCAAAGGGCCACGGCAGATCTCGATGAAGAAACAGCATCTACATCCAGTATCGTACTGATGGAAGCCTCTACAACCTAAGGAGGCTGAAGGCCCACACTAAGACCCTAAACCACCTTGTTCGTGAGCTGCTTTTTGCTCACGATGCTGCCCTTGTTGCCCACACAGAAACAGCTCTGCAGCGCTTAACATTCTGCTTTGCAGAGGCTGCTGAGATTTTTGGGCTGGAAGTCAGCCTGAAGAAGACAGAAGTTCTCTATCAACCTTCACCTCAGGAAGTTTTCCATCACCTCCACATCACTACAGGCAAATCAGAGCTTAAGTAAGTCCAGCAGTTCACTTATCTGGGAAGCATCATTTCCTTGGATGGTAAGACTGACAAAGTGATTGACAAAAGGTTAGCAAAGGCATACAGAGCTTTTGAAAAACTCCATAAGAGTCTGGCACAATAGACACCTGAAGAAAAGTACAAAGATCAGTGTCTACAGAGCCATCATACTGTCTACTCTTCTATATGGGTCTGAATCTTGGGTGATCTACTGCCACCACCTGCGACTCCTCGAACGCTTCCACCAGCACTGATTCCGTACAATCCTAAACATCCACTGGTCTGATTACATGACTAATGTGTCCGTTCTGGAACAGGCAGAAGTCACCAGTATCGAGGCCATGCTGCTGAGAATGCAGCTGCACTGGGCAGGGCACATCTCCAGGATGGAGGATCACCGCCTCCCTAAGATGTGCTCTATGGTGAACTTGCCACGGGCTGCCGCAAGAGAGGAGCCCCAAAGAAGAGATACAGGGACCCACTGAAACAACACCTCAGCCTTGGCCATATTGACCACCATCAATGACCCACTCTGGCCTCCAATCGGGAGTCATGTACACAATGTTATCGAGTTACACAATGTATAATGCTGCTGCCTCCTTTGAAACAGCATGTAGAATCAGTCTGGAGGAGAAAAGACACCGCAGAAAGAACCGTGCCTTGACAGTACCACCTAGGGAGACTTTCTGCTGTGCCTTTTGCAACCGGATTTGCCTATCTTGCATTGGCCTTATCAACCATCAGCGTGCTTGCAGCAAGTGTGGGTAAAACCCTCCCAAATCTTCGTTTGTGAAGTCTAGCCATGATTGATCTAAAGATGTGAGACTCACACACCTGATTTTGATTTTAGTTTGAATGACTGTAAAAATCTTGGTATTCACAAATTAGATTGATGGATATAGGCCTCAAGCTGTCACTTCTTTTATATGATGTTTCCTTGGTTAGATCCTGACACCATGAAAAAAAAAAAGTAATTCTTGTTCTAAATGCAACCTTTCAAAGCAAAATACAATTATACTAACAGGAGCAGAAACAACTGTGTGTAGACATGCCACTGAAAGGACTAGTCATAAAGCAAACACCTTTAAGTCATGTTTTGGTTTATTGTACTGAAATCTTCCAACTAAAATCATTGTCTCATAATAAACTAAGTGCATCACACATGTAACATTAAACCATATGGGCCCTCATTTCATACTGAGGCAGGTTCTGTACTCAGCTGAAGCTATTCCTTACTCTATCCAACGACTGGTAAAGAACTACTCAGCCTGGACAAGACACCAGAATTTGTCCCACAGAGAAAAGGGGAAATTTAGAAAGAACTCATTTGCCACCTGCCCTTATCAGTAATTCCAGAAGCACATGGAATATGAGATTAAAAATAGGACCTGTTTTTTACTGACACATAAACGAATCATTTAGAAGAAAGGTTGGGTAAAAACAGGCACAGAAAATAAGTGTTGTAACACTTGTTTTCAGTTTATCAAAGACACTGGACAATTCATTGTTTCCTTCCCTTGTCCTATTCCCTGTTTCATTCTCAGTATGTCTATAGCTCATTCTGTAACTGTTCTCATTGACTAAAGTTGTTTTACACCCAGAAATCAGAGTGAGTTGACAAAAGATAACACAGATTTTAAGTAAGCCTTCTTTGTGAGAGACACTAGATTTGTAATTCTTCATTAAATCCTTCAATAGATGCATTGACCACTATCAGAGATAAAATAACTCCCTGTATAAGATCCTGTCTATTTTGAGTCAAACAGGTATTTTTACTGGAGTATGTTAGTGTAAGGAGACAAGGGGTTTAGCTTAGAATGTTTCAGTATATAGTGGATGAAAGGAAAGGGAATCAGAAGACAACCTATCAATGATTTTCTGGGATTAGAATAGTCTGAGTTGTACACTATGAATCTAGAAATCATGAAAGTTAATTATTCAGTGTGCCTACCAGTTAATCTGTAGAAAAGAAAAATCTGAGCATTTCCTGACTAGTCCTTAACAATGTCTGGCATACAGGTTTCAATGAAATGCCTGGATATCCAATTACCATGGAAACAGTCATACTAGATGGAGTCTGTGGCACTTACCTAGTTAGTTAATTAGTTAGTTGCTGTTGAATTACAGTGATATGAAATTGCTGTAGTCTCAAGACACTTTTTGAAATGGCAGTAGGTGCCTCCTAGTAAAATGACTCACTTGAAGCCTGTATCAGCCAGAACAATATGCTCAGCAAACGTTTCCAAGTTGACAGATATTCTGTTAGGGAACTATTATTTGCTGTCAATGATACAGCGAGAATGCAGACATGCTGGCCTTTGTTTTTCCTTTTAGCTACCATGACCTTTTGCTGCTCATGGTATACATATGTTGAACATTTGTTTAAACTGTCTTCCCACCACTGATAAACACAACCAGCCAGATTACGTTAGGCAAATGAGTTGTAAGGGAAATAAAATAGATTTTCATATTTTCCTACCTAGCAATGCTTCCCACAGCTTTGCATTTATGACAGTTTAAAAAATATGTAATCCTTGGAGGAAAGGGAGCAATTCATATAGTTATTACATATAATTCTTCCACAATACCAAAACGTCTGTCAAACAGTCATTGAAGCTGCCATCTGAGAAGCTGCCCTTCAGAGTAGTAATTTGCCTTTTCTTCCCACTCAAACCCCACTAAGATTGTTTACAAGACTGGTAACCACATCTGAAATCAACCTTTGTCAGATTATTCAAGATTTGTAAACTGCATGAGAGGCATAAACTACAAGATGTGCTGATAAGGGCTTGGATATGTCAGTAATGAACATAGCCAGTTTCTAGTTATCATTTGAGGGGAATATATGCCTTATCTCTTCTCTTTGATTGGTCAGTCAAGGATTTACCTGCACACTAAGCTTGTTAGCCAGCTGCTGCTGATTCTGTTCTCTTTCCACACTTTATTAAATGCATCCTTGTCACCAGCAAGAACAGGAAATAAAATGTATTAGGAATTTTTTCTATATTATTCAGTATTCTGAATATAAAACAAAAACATGTTTGAGCTGTAATAAGTCATCAGCATTGCAAAATATCTGCAGCAAAAATACATTGTATTAACTAGCTTTTCTCTCTTCTTAGCTAAGTGTTTCAGAAGGTGATATCAAGCCTTTGTTCACCTTTCATTAAAAAAACCAAAAACAAACACAAAACAAAAACAAAACAAAAAAAATAAAAACGTCACTATTTTTTCACTGAAATATGAAGTTTTGATTCCTGATGTTCAAAGCAGTGTTTAACTTTCCCACAAATGCACAAGATTTTTATGTCTAAAAGCATGTGAAACTGAACTAATGGCATCATTATGGTTGCAATCCATCACGCTGGAAACTAAGTCAAAGAAATTGCTATATGCAATATGCTGAAGGGCTCAACAATGCAAATGTTACCCTTCCAAATCTGCAGAGATTTGGAGTGACTTGTTAGAAGCTGTCATGAAATACAGAACTTCTTTCTAAATCCAGAAGGTTGTCATAATATTTGAGTTTTTCAAACTTTCCTATCTTAAAAACTACAAAAACAGAGATACATTATATGTCAAAAGATAAGCTTTAATCTGACTGCTGTTTGCTTGGTCTTGAATTTATTGAAAGAATTTACATGATCCAAAACTTGGATGACATGGATGGTCCTCCACAGGTGAAGCAAAAAATTGTATACAGTTTCATCATTAAGAAAATAAATAATAAGATGAGATTAAGATGAAAATCTGCAAATCCCTATTATGAATGCACTTGCTGAATACCATTTTAATGCGAATTTAAAAAGTGAACTCCCTGGGAAGATTTTTTTCTTTCTTTCAGTAGATGAAAGAACATATTCTACATCTTTTTTCTTGCTCATTCTTTCTATGAAAAATGAGGTACCTGGTCTTTAGTCACTTGCAGCCGGTTGAGGTAAATCCACCCAATTTATGCTTTCCTTCAATATAAAAAATTGCATAACAAAAGACAATTTTATTCCTTGTTATTATTTTTAGGTAGCAGATTTCTAACCCTTTATTTATATTACCAATGTGAGTCAGCTTCTGCACAATTAAGTTCACCTCACAGATAAATTCACAAAGAACTCAGCACTTGGTAACATCTGGATAATGGGTTTTGGTATAAATTTTCTGGAGCTGTATTTTGAAAGTTCAGGAAGCTAGCTAATCTGTGACTGAGTCATTGAACTCCAGGTAATACTAAACATCCACACAAGGATGTGGACCACAAGGCTTTGAGTCTCATAACTTTGAAGTTCCAGCTAACGGTTTGAAAAGTAGCCCAAAACATTTCAGTAGGTCTACTTAAAAATTAAAATACTTTTGCTTGGAAATAAGTATTTCAGGAGCTGCTTCAGAACCTTAAATGTTGAATAGCCTAAGGGTGATCTCTAAAGGACAAATTTTGAGGGGAAAAAATAGATACAAAGGGAAGAAAGTAGCAATTCCAAAGAGATTAGATAGTTAGGAAAACATTATTTGAAAAACTATGTCATAGTAGGCTCTAAAGTACTGAGGTTTTTATGTATCTTATGTAACAGTTGCTGCATGAGTCTGGAAAAAGGAAAAGTGACTAATCCTCAATTTTAAACAAAAAAATGGCAGCTCCACTAGGTTTTTTTAATGATGTTTCTCTGAAGTTATTACTGATTGTCACTGCTGCAATAATGTAACAGCATGTGTTAAGATATAAACCAACTTTATGTTGTATGTTTACCATGGCACAGGACTATATATTTCCTATACCATATGTACATGGAGTGAATGTACCACTTAATAAAGTTGACCAAATAAAGAACTCATGGATTTATGTTATTTTATTGTACAATTTATATCTGGCATGCAAACCTTCAGTGCTTTTCTCTCTGCTATTCATTTTTCATTTTTATTCATTTAAATAGATTCTCCTGAAATGCAGAAGAAATTAAATATTTTATCCATGTTCATGCTAAATGAATTAATTCTGATTAATTCCACTAGGATACAAAATTAATTAATCAACATTGGGAAAAAACCCTGAAATTCTTTACTTTGACTTTTTAAGCTTTATTATACTGCTAAGTTGCATGACATTAGTTATGAAATCACATGCATCCTAGATGCAAGGATTTGGGAAGTATTGGGAGGTGTCTACATCTGTAACTGGAGTGGGAATTTTGTTCCCATCTCTCTTTGAAAGAGATACTTATTATGCATGCTCTTTTGAGTGCTAATGTTTTTTAACTGGTATGTTTTCTAGTAGCTTTTCACCCCTCTCTTGAGCCAGAGGGTAGAAAAAAAATCATATGTCTGCATAAGCTTACATACAATCTGGCATGAATAAAGTAATACAGTGGGCAAGACAATAGGATGGAGAGACGTGAATAATATGTGGTTTTTCCATAAGTAACCTAAAGAAACTGTTCATATTATTCATAAAGTGTCTACATAAGTTTTCTTTCCAGTGATCAATTCAATCAAATGATGTTTCCTATATTCTTACCCAAGGTATCTTTGCCTATTTTGGGATAGTAAAAGATAATTTCCTAACAATTTCAATGTCTGGAGAGTTGCTTTCCTAACAAACTGCACATAGCTCTCCATTTATTTTCATTTATAATTTTTTATCACTGCCACTCCCCTGCTATTCTCTGACATCTCAGTACTAGATAGTATTTTACTGAAAATATATCTCAGTATCACAGAATAAGACAGATGGGAAGGACCTTAAGTAGATTCTACCAAGTTGAAACAGTTGCAAGATCAGCCCAAGTTCCTCAGACTGGACACTGCACCACTGCTATGGCCAATCTGTTTGACAGTCTTGAGGAAGAAAAATGGTTCCTTTATATCCACTTGTACCCCTGTCATAAACCAACGTGAAGAGATTGGCTCATGATAACCTTTTCATAGGTATCACCAGGCTCTTGTTTTGTGCCACCTTCTCTTCTCTAAGCTGAACAAACCTAATTCTTTCCCCTTACTTTGATGAGTTTACCCCTCCTCAGTTTCTACTGTTGGCCATTAAGCTTACTGGCTTCAGGAAAATTACATGAATGCCTCCTATCAAGGATTCCATTCTGGAGAACAAAGACAGTGTGTGTCTGGCTATGAACCTGTGCATTATTTTGCCTAGTCCTGTTCTGCTGATATTCTCATCTAGATTGAGTTGCCTCTAAATATCAAAGTACAGGACTTTACAAGTGAGCAATAGGGAAGTCAGTGCTTATGCATTACCATATTTTCTGAACACAAAAAGACAGTTTCTTCCTTCAGAACCCTTTGAAAGAAAATACAACCATTGGCAGATATGTGGGTAGCAGCTGCACTGAATTTTGCAACAGATGAATGAGAGGGAAAGGCCACGTCAGATGGAGGTTTTACTGGACCCTTTAATGGACTGTTTGGCTACCTGCTGTCTACAGCTAATCTTTCCACCTCTTCTTATCTATTTCAAGTGTCTTGGAAGGAAATGTACAAATCTGTGCTACCAGAAAAGATTGGTCTTTGAATTCCAAGCTCCAGTGAAATAGTTAATCCTTTGACTCCAGGTTCAGATTTTTGTTCTGATTATTCTCGACTTAATACTTCTGATTATAAACCAGAATTTTATTTCAAATTGTCTAGTAGAATTATAGAATAAAAGTATAATGCAAGCTTTCATAGTGCGGTAAAACTGATACTTCAGAATGTGAAAGACAACTGAAACAAAGAACTGCTTTATGATCATAAGAAATTTGAACCAGATTCCCCCCCATTTTCAATAAACTGTTGTTTATTTTGAAAGCAAGATGAAGAGTATTAATATCAGACAAACTGAGGCTTCTATGATCTGATCTGTAATAATATCACAATCGTTACATCACTAGATTTGTTCTTTGCACATGTAGTTTGAAGGTCAGTTCTAATATCTACTTAAACATGTAAGAATGTCCCAACAACCAGATAATACTTTCAGGATGTGATCTGCTCTGTATAACACCATCATCATGAGAAACAGTTGAATACCAATTTATCTGCAGCTTTGTTGAAAGGTTTATAGCACAGTGAGTGGTAATCACATTAGCTGCCTTTATCACTTGGACTGTACATTACATTAACATAATACAATTTTATAGCTTTAAGAAATATTAAACTGAAATGAAGGCAAGCAGTGCTTCACTAATGGATTTACAACATCTCTTATCCCTGCTCAGCTACAATGTCTATAATCAGAGTGAATATTATTTGCACTTCTTTAGAAAGAGCTGTTCATTTCAAACACTGTGTTATTCAGCTAGAGAGTTGCCATCTAATTGGTTTGTTCAGAGATGCAGTAACTACTTTGCCCCTAATTCTGATTTTAATAATTTTTAATTCTCATCTTTATCCATAAAAGAGAGACACATGCATACACACATACTTGCGTAAGAGATTTAGAGACATAGAAATCTCTCCACTACAAGCTTACTGCTGAAATTTGGTTAAGATAAATAAATAATTTTACTTCAATCTTTGGTTTTCATCAAGGTATCTCAAGTAGCTTCGGTTTGTTTGGCAGGGAACATCAATTAGTTAAATAAATACCAAAAGGAGTCTAATTAATCTCACCTGAATCTTCTCCCCGAATTAAGGGAAAAAAACACAGCACATAAAAATAATTTTTCCTGTTCTAAAGAGAATTTGAGTGAGTAATAGCAGAGTAATATTTACTTTGTTTTTACACTCTGACAGAAACATGAAACTTGAAATTAAGAACCAAAAGCACTACTGAAATAATCCTCATATACTTAATCCCTTATTCAATATATATATATTTTTTTTACAATCCCAGTAGAAATAATTACTAGTAATTGCAGTACAAATAAATCGCAAGGCTACTTATATTTCTTATCATCATTCCTCAACAATCCATTATTTATTTCAGGACTATCAGTGTTCCCAAGCTTTCATTTGCAGTTGTATTCATTCTCTTCATTTGGTAAAGGTTTGACCCAGAGATCATTAACTCTGGTTAAAATAGAGAAGAAATCTAGAATCTTTTCTAAGTCTCTTGACTCCTTTTATAAACTCAGTATTTTATGTTGTTCTTTTGGAACATGGGAGTCAGTTTCAGTCATAAATCCTGATTATTCAGGCCAAACATTTTCTTATTTGCTTAAGACTTGGGACTAGAGTCTGATACTAAAAGAGTTGCCCATGCTAAATCTTCATGCCACTTATCCCTGGAAGTCACAATATGTTGCTTGTGAGATGTGTGTGTAAGAGTGACCTCAAAGTCCTTGTGTAATTCAGGTGAATATTTGTTTTTCTCTTTAGCATATGTTATGTTTTCCTGTAACTGGCTTCCAGGAAACAAATGAGAATTACACTTCTTAAGCATTACATTTGTTATTTTTTCCTGTGTAATTCACAGCTCCATGATCCTTTTTAAATATAAATTATTTGTATTTGTAACTGATCTGCATTTTCTCAAGTTAAAAAAGATGTACAGAGGAATTATGTTAAGAAAGGAGACAAAATTTTCTGGTTTCTTTACCTGTTCATGACCTGTTTAAACTGTTCATGACAAGGTTATTGCTCTTTCATTCAATTTAACTTGGTTTGGAGAAACAGCAAATGGGAATCAACCACTCAAGGCTGATAATCCTGCCAATGTTGTGGTTGTCCTAAAAGCTCCACCTCAACTTCCAAAAAGGTAGTCACACAAAAAGTTAGAAATGAGTCGGTAACCCCACAGGAATGAACAAGTTTACTTTCTTGTTCAGAGTTTAATATTTACTCTCTTTTAACATAAACATGGGAACTTCCCTGTCTCTTCACCACAGGAGTAATGGCTTCCTTGCTTGTATGTTTGTCTGATGGTTTTCAAAGGCATCAAATAATTTAAGGTCAATCTTGTGTTGGACCTTTTCCTACTGAAGTAAAAGTTATTCGACATCTGTCAAGTATGCACCTGTGTTTATTATTTTATCCCATCTGTGCTTGGTTGGGATTTTACATTTAGCTACTGTCTCTTACCAATATCCTCCCAGTGTCAGAATTTATTTTTTATTTATTATAGTGAGAGAAAAATAAGAGAGGTGCATGGTCATTTAAAATATTCCCCATAGATGAACCTATGAAGTACATATATTTAGTCGAATTTCAAGTCTTTATATACATATCTACATATATTGCATTTCCTGCATTTATGTGTTCAACATTATTACGTACTTATTTTCTTTTTGTGCATAAAGAAAACACATGGTCTTGAAGCTAAAATTTAACCTAAAAATCAGCATCAATTTCTTATTAGTTTCAGTTCAGATACTGACTGCAGCAAATGTGTTTCAGTATTCTAGTACCTCAAATTGACTAGGTAGGGAATAGAGATGAAAGGTTATTAAACTTACCTCTTGGGCCTTGCTATCCTCAGCATATAGGCAGGACATACATGCATTATTATCAACACTAGAATAAATCCACTAACTTCTTAGATACAGTGTATACAGGGTTATCTCTAACTCAGTGAATCTTGTGAAAAAATGGACACAATTCTTGTAGAATCTCTGCTGGAATTTTCATTAAAATGTGTGGGTAAATGTTTCAACATCTATGTCCTCCTACTCTAGTGCCAGAAGTCGGCAGTTGAAGGCTGTGGTTCACATAAGACATCTCTGACCTGCTGGAATTGACTGTCTCCTCCCCTTTGGTCTCTGGAATGGACATCTGTGGTGTGGCACTGAATAGTTTGAGAGTTAATATATTTGCTATTTAAAAACCAATTTGGACATTAAAAGAAGTCTTAGAGTAACAAATTTAATTCATCTGCCTAACACAGTAAGCTTTGATTTAGGCAATCACAATTTTCTTTACATTTAATGTGTACACTGTTTTTCATTCAGTCAATGAGTTGTCAGCTTTTCATGTATTTTTAAAACCTCACGAATAGATGATCTGAAGTGCTGTTAATTATCAATTAAGTTTTCTCAGAGTAGATTGTAAAAAGTTCAGATGAACCCAATTAGAAAGAATGCTGTTACCCTCTGCACCTCTAGCCTCAATTATTTGAAAATATATGATAGCACAGGAAAATAATCAAAGTTTTCCTATCAATTATAAATGTGCTTCTTAAATGGAATGCTAAAAAGTCAGAAATTAATAATTCAAAGGTGAAATTAATATAAATATATTATTTTTTGCTTGGCTTTTTACTCTCTGTATGGTCAAATGCTATTTTTACAAAAGCTATGATCATTAATATCTGGGATGTTTTCAGTTTAGAAATTCTTCTACTACTGGCTGTTCGCTATTAATGTTGCGCTTCTGTTAGCCAGTTATAATCCTGGTATTATAAGTGTGGATGTTTATTTTGTTTTTTGAATACTCAGATCTCTCAGTCTCATAGGAACCTACAAAATTTTCGTTATCCCATTGTGTGTTCTCATTTACCTCATTTGATCAATAATTTTCCACAGCTTTATAAATGCACTTGCTGTTTCAGAGAAACATGCTAACCTGCATTTATTATCTCAGTATATTATACCACTGGAATAAGACAGTGGAAGTAATTTCAAGACAAGTTTAACAAGGAGTTTGCAAATATTCTGGTCACAAAAAAANAAAAAAAAAAAAAAAAAGAAAAATTTTCTTAGGGAAGGCTTTAAAAGCAATGAAGTATGTGCAGTGATCAGAGTGATCAGGATCTTTGCCTTTGCCAGGAGACATAAAAGAGAAATCTGTTCAAGACTGGATTAGATCGCTATTTTGTCTGAAGGCTGAAGAAATAGACAATTTTGGATAGGACTGAATGCCTCCAACCACTGACTTTATTTTTGTGTTTGGAAAAAATGAATGTTACTTTCATTGGTCTTCACTGAAATAGCAACCATCTTAGAGCTGGGTTTTGTCCCTGCTAGCTGTAATGCAAGGTCATTCAAGTACCACTCTGACAGGTGAAAGCATTTCAGTGTTTGGACTCAGTGTACTCGTGAGCAGCTTGCAATTCTCTATTTTTTAGTTTAATAGTCCTTATCTCTTTGCCTCTTTCATTAATTCACTTTTGCATTTACAAGTAACACTCTCTTAAGACTTTTTATTCCTTTGGTTATCCCTGTAGCACTCACCTTTACCCATGAAGATTGATTTGTTTGTTTGTTTTTGGTTTTAATATGAGTCATCAGAGTAGTATCCCATATTCCAGAGGAGTGATGTGCAGAGTAAAATCAATATTTCAGGTTTTCTACTGGAAGCATATCTCCCTGCATGTTCTAGAAACACACTTACCTTTCTCTTCGTTGGTTTCTACTTGGGACGTCTTCTGATCCACTACCTTCTTTTTCATTCACTTCTTGCTGATGATCTTCCAGTTTATGACAAATTCTTGGTTTAACTCTTACTGCGCACCATTAAGGATACTGTATTTACATTTAATCTTATTTCCATTACTCCACTCCTCAAAGTCAATAACTTCTTGCATGTTTCAGGAAGCAGGTTAGGGCAAGGATTTATCAGTTTCCTTTGCAGTTCTGATGACATCTTTTTCTTTCAGATCTGCATCAGATTTATGTTTTAATGAAATTTATGAGTCTATATCATTCCTTTTGTGATCCGTTCCCATGGGGCTGCTTCTTACAAGCTTCCCACTGCCTTCTTCACTCCCTCTTGTTAATTTTTTTTTTCCAATTTAGATTCTTCTGCATTTAACATAAGTTTTATTGTTAGAGAAATTGTACATTTTCTAACTATATGGATCCATTTTCACCTTAATGTTTGTACTCTGTGCAAAACAGATTTCTGCTTATGATAGTATATATGACCAAATAAATCTTTGACAAAAATATGGCCCAAACACATGCAAAATCCCCTCAACACAAAACAGAGTATCAAGTCTAATGTATGCACTATGCACAGGTCACTTGACTCAATCTGAACAAACATTTTTACACAGATTTTTTCAGCCCAACAGGGAGATCTCCTTGAAGATATGTCAACCTTGAGATGCTGGATGTTTTAATGCTTACTGCTTATATTCATAATATCAAGGAAAACAGCCTTTAGTGGACTGGTGTTTGATCTCAACTTTGAATTCCAGTTTATGATGAGAAAAATATTTGAGCTTTTATTGTATTTTAAACCCTTGAAAGAGTGGTGGTGATTTAGAGAGCTAACTTTTCTGTGAGAATGGTTATTTACATCACTCCATATTGTGGCACTAAAACATACTTGTTCCTCTTTGAAAACTTTTTTACAGGACAGTATTGGCATTTATTGGAGTTAGATTCTGATTCACTTTAAATTATGAAAACATATCTGAGAGCTTTCTAAGATGAAATTTCTAAGAAAAAGAAAAGAATAAACCCTTGCAAACTCAGTCTTGTTATTTCTAAACAAAGACTAAAAGGTCATCTACAATCTTTCCTTCATATCAGATAAAATTTCAAACAAACAAACAAACAAACAAACAAACAAACAAACAAACAAACAAATAAATAAATAAATAAATAAATAAATAAATAAATAAGAAAGACTTGGAAGTGACCTAATTTGAAAATTATTCTTTCTAATACTTTCATAAGTCTGGGTAAAAGGTCTGATTCTTCAATTCTTTTGGAGACCAATATCTCTCACCCCTACCCCTCTCCATCTTCTTACTATCCACACGAGAAACAGCTAGATACCATGTATGTAGAAATGTTTTCGAAAGCAGTCAGTTATTTTGGAGCTATGGTTTGTGTGGTTAACCTCAGACATCTTTAAGTTTTAAGAAAGCCAGTATTTTCATTCCAATTGTTTCTGAAAGTCTGTCCCATGTGCCATCACAAAAAATGCATGGAAAAATATCTTCCCTCCTGACACTACTTATTAATTTAGTTTAGTAATATACCTTCACTTTATTGTCTACTCTCTGAAGCATGTATTTTCCAGAATTGTGTTGCTCAACTTTCATTTCTACTCCTTACATTGGTGGGGAAGGAGCATATCAAAGTAATCAAAACCAGAAAACCACACCAAAAATTAGGTTTTAAAACCTCATCTCATTTCACGTAGACTTGATTTATAAGACTTGAATGCTAAAGGTTTGAGGTAATTTGGTAAGATTAAGTACAGCTAATGGCAAATACACATTGTATCTAATTATACTATTTCAATACTTCCCTTGTTTAGTTTATCATTGTAGCTAGGATTTAGAACTAGGATTCAAACACCTGTGGTTTTACCTACAAATTATAAAACAGTATTTTTCTAAAATGAAAGAAATCAAGTTCAAAGACATGATTTGCCCATTGCAGCATAAACATACTATGAAACCACAAATACTCAAAGCTGACTTTGCTTTTTTTTTTTTTTTTCCAAAAGAGTTGCTTTTGTTCTGCCATTCTTCTTTAGCTATTCAAGTTCATGTGCCTGCTGAGCAAAGTACCTCTATAGACATGATTCTTCTACCCACAGATAATGCATCATCACAGCAACTCTCTTTTTGTGCTGCCTTGAGTAACTCCATTCCCAAGATTTCCCCTGATGGAGATATGTTTCTTATCTACTGAGGCTACACAGTTTTCTCTGTGGCAACTCATCTTACTAAATTGTAACAATTCTTAGAAAGGACATCTAATCTCAATGTGGTGTGCCATTTTACAAGCAAGTGACAAATTAAATCCTACTGCTATGGAACTGTAGATCAGAACTAGGATTTCTACTTACAGAAAAGTGAATCCTAATACATATAAGTAGAGTCTTTCATGTTTCTATTTTAAACACTGCTCTACATGCACTTTGTCTTTCAGTTCAAAACCCTACAAATATTTAACCACTTAAATATAAAATTTACTGATAACTAGTACTGAACCTGTTTAAATTCTGAAAACACATATTTAATACCTTCTGAGAATAAAATTTTGGTAATTTCTAAAGGTACCCGTGTCTTCTTTATTTTAATTTTTAGGTTCTGTAGACATCTAGACTTTTTATTTTGACCAAGAGTTGCTCAGGTGTTCATATTTTTGCATTTAACTGTACACCCCAGAGGCTTGCTTTCTCTCTGGTGTGCAACTCCTATCATCTGACTTGCATCTATTTCTGTCTAAAAAGGGAGCAGAAAGTGAGATTAAATTTATTCTTTATTTTGCAAATTAACTAGACAACTAAGGGACTCCATCAAGGAGTAAAAGATCTAGGTTCTGTTTCACACTCAGCTTTCTTTTTATATATATTTTTTTAAGTGACTATGTTAGTCATCAAATTATAGTAGAAGCTACTAGTGAAAAGTGTTCCAAATTTCTTTTGAAGTTGTTCTACTTTGCACAGTATAATTAAATGTTTGCTATGTCAAAGGGAAAAACATAGAGTAAGCAAAGCAACCACTAGGGAGAGAAGTAAGAACTGAATTTTAATGTCACTGAGCACCTTACATAATAACCTTAAACACTAAATACAGCAAGGCAGTTCCTATCCTAGAATGTATTATTGTGATACTTAATGCTATTTGCTTAGGAAGCAGAAGTTTCAAATCTCAGCAGGCACTGGAACAGATGTTGTAGCCCCTATGATACTGCATAAGAAATTGGCAGTGTTCAGAAAGTAGATGTTATGTTTCTTGAGAGCTCTATGGGACATGACCATTACAAGGGAATAGCTTCTAGAAGTAGTTGAAATTGTAACATGTGTCCATTCATGACCTAAAGTGAGGTAACTGAACGCCCTGAGACTAAAAATATTCTCTTCCATTTAGGTTCTCTTTCTGACTAGCCTAAACATGCCCCTGATCTTTTTGCTGGTTTCTGCAGAATTCTTTCTGAAATGCCTAAGTTTTTACTGTAAGTAGAAACTAGATATTTAACTTCAGGCTCTCAAAGTCATCAAAACAGTTATATTTTAGTATAGAAGACAATTAGGTGTCAGGGGACTGCTTATTCCTTTGTATTGTGTGGTTTGAATTATGCTGCCAGTTTGTATATCACACAAAATTCTTTAAAGCAAGATTTACTAATGCAAGCTTCTAAAGATACTTGAGTTGTATTTGGTTGGTTCTTCTTTCCAGCTCTTTCTCCCATCAATGCTGGCCACCTGTATACTGGAATGTTGCTCTAAAATGGTTAAAATTAAATGAAGTTTATGTTCCTTTTCGGAAGGAAACAAAAAAAATTAAAAACAAACAAACAAAAAACCCACAACAAACCAAACAAACTAAAAACAAAAATCCCACAACAAACAAGAAAGTCCACAAAACATTCAGGTAATATTTTACAACTACAATGTCCAATGTGGGCTGTAGTATAGATGTCTTTCTGCAGTATAAACAAAACTGCTAAACCCTATATAGTAATTATTATTCAGATAAAGAACATTTAATCTATAGAAGACACTAACAGTATTATTATTGCTTCAATTTATTATCAAGAATATTTCAATTCCCTTGTAAATCTGAGTTTCTGTCATACATTTAAAAAGCCAACCTTTTAAAATTTTGCTAGCCACAAAACAATGAGACAAGTGCCATATTAAATGTTACATTATTTTAATTAATTTTTTGTCTTTATACTTCAAATTCTGTATTTTCTACTGAATTTCAATTATTAACCTTAGCATATTTATTAGACTAAAATTCCTACAGCTCATTAAATTTAGATATTTCAAAATGTATATTAAAAAAAACCCCTATAACTCAGAGATAATGAACTGCAACACTAAGAGGTAAAATCATCCCTAGGGAGGAAAACTGCATCATTAAAAGTTTTATCTCAACATGTAAGTGAAGAAAAAGCTACAGTGATATTTGGAAGGGTTATAAGTCAAGTAGTAATAAAGAATGAAAGTTTATACTTTATTAATAAGAAACTACATCAATCAGATTAGCCTGATAAATGTGAGAATCCAATAGAAGACTGAAAATAGACTGAAAATGCATTGGTGAGTCAAATACTGGATTATATTTTGAAGGAAAATGCCCCTTCAGGCCCACAACACAAACTAAGATCTGAAAAAGTGCTTGGTTTTCCTGAAAGATTTCAGAACAAAGAGTAACAATTTTACCAATACTTAACAATTCAAACGCCTAGTCTTTCTGTCAATGAAGAGTGAGGAAGCAATGTCTTAAGTGTGTCAAATTTAGGGAAAAAAAAAAAAAAAAAGCAAAACTCTTCATTAAAAACTGTATTTTCTACTGATTTTCACAGGAGGCTAAACTAGTTAAAATTTATCTGGATGTGGGTATGACAATTGTTTGCTGATTCTTTCCTCCATGATACCAAGTAGAGGAGAGGGCAGGCCAGCCAAGGATTTAGGGGCTGTGAACAGAAGGGACATGGCAATCAACAAAACAAGAATGAAGCAGGACCACAACCATCTCAAGGGTGTAAATAAGGAAGTGCTTAGCCCACAGTCTAGTGAGGGAAACTCTTATTCCCTCCATGGAGAATCAGCACACTTGAGTGCCTTCTGATATGTGCACACTAATGCACACAGACTGGAAAACAAACAGGAGGAATTAGAAGTCTGCATGCAGTTGCAGGACTATGACCTCATTGAAATAATGGAGATGTGGTGGGATTGCTCACACAACTAGAGTGCTGCATAAGGTCCCTGAAGAATCACAGGCTGGGAATGAAGAGGACATTGCCCTACATGTGACAAACAAGCCAGAAAGCATGGATGTCCACCTTGTGATGAGTGATAAGGTGAGAATTGCTGTGTCGGGATATGGTGGGTAGATCAACATGGATCCTTCCTACTGGGAAAGAGTAGTTGAGGTCTTTGTGATACAATGGGAAGACACCTCATATTCCCAGTCCCTGGTTCTCATGCTTGACATGTCAGCCTGACATCTGCTAGAAAGACAACATAATTCAAAAGCAAAATAGGAGGTTTCTGGAGTGCATTGACAACAGCTTCCTGTCCCAGGTGATTCAGGAATTAATAAGGAGAGGTGGACCTGATACTTACAAGCAGGGAAGAAGTTGTCAGGGATGTGGATGTCAGAGACCGCCTTGGGCTGCATTAACCAGGGATAGTGGAATTAAGGATCCTAAGAGACTGGAGTAGGGCAAAAAGCAGGATCACCACTCTGGACATTAAAAGCACAGATTTTGGCCTGTTCTTTTTGATCATCAGTGAAAAATGCAAAGTCTACACTTAAGGAGGAATAACCTCATGCAACAGTGCCTGCTGGGGCCAGCTGGCTGGAAAGCAGCTTTGTAGAAAAAGACCTGGTAGAAAATAAGTTAAACAGGAGCCAGCAATCTTCCTCATGACAAAGGAGGCCAAGGTATTCCTGGCTGTATTAGGAGTGTTGCCAGCAAATCAAGAGCGGTGATCCTTCCCCACTACTCATTCATGTCCAGTTCTGGGCTCCTCAATACCAAAGAGAAATGATGCTGCTGGAGAGAATTCAATGAAGGGTTATAGAGATGATTAAGGGACTGGAGCACTTTTCATATGAAAGACTGAGAGAGTTGGAATGGCTGGACCTGGAAGAGGGTTGGAGGGGGCACTGCATCAATGTCTATAAATACCTGAAGGGAGGGCATAAATAAGACAGAATCAGGCTCTTCTCAATGGGGCTCAGTTACAGGACAAGAGCCACTGGGTACAAACTACAACACAGGAGGTTCTCTGTCTGAACATCAGGAAATATATTTTTACTGTACAAGTGAGCAGCATAGGCACAGGTTGCCTAATGAGTTTGTGGAACTTCCATCCTTGGAAACATTCAAAGTCATCTGCACATGGTTGTCAACTTGACAACTGAATGTAAGTGACCATGCTTGATCAGGGATTTGGAATAAGATGATCTCCAGAGCTTCCTTCTCTCCTGAAACATTTCATGAACCTTTGAGAGAGGCTCTAGAAAGAATCCCACAGGACATGATCCTGGAGAAAAGGGCATTTCATGAGAGCTGGTTGATATTCAAGGATCACCTACTCCAAGTTCAACAATCCCAACAAACAGGAAAACAAGCAGAAGTGTTAGGAACCTTGCACGGATGAGGAGGTTGATGTCAAGAGATAAAAAGGATGTTTACAAGATGGTATTAGGAAAGTCAAAGCCCATCTGCACTTGAATCTGGTAAGGGATATGAAGGGCAACAAGAAAGAATTACATAAATACATAAATAGAAATAAGAAGACTAGGAAACAAAATTTGTGTCGACTGTTAAATGGGGCAAAGAGCACAAAAAAGCCTTAGTTACTCAATGCCTTTATCTCAGTCTCATAGGTAAGACCAAAAATGTCTGGAGCAAGGCAGAATTTCACTCGGTGGAGGAGGATCAGGTTGGGAGTACTTCAGCAAACCAGAGACACATAAACACATGGGACCTGATGTGATGCACCAACATTGATAAGAAAGCTGGACAATGCTTCTGCAGGGCCACATAAAATTATTTTTAATATGTCATTGGAACTGGGAAATGTTCTTGTAAGACTTGAGCAATTATCATATCAATCTTCAAGTAGAATGATCTAGAAAACTACAGGTGGGCCAGCTTTACCTGGGAAAGTCACAGACTAATTAATCCTGGAAGCCATTTCCAGACATAGCACAGAATCACAGAAGGGCAAGGTTGGCAGGCACCACAGTGGATCATCTGGTCCAACATCACTGCTCAGGCAGGGTCATCCTAGAGCACATTGCATGGAGCATTCTGTTTGAATGGTTCTTGAATATCTCCAGTGAGGGAGACTCCAGAGGTTCTCTGGGCAATCAGTTATAGTGCATGGTCACTCACACAGTAAAGTTCTTCTTCAAATTCAGGTAGAACTTCCTGTGCATCACTGTATGATGGTTTACTCAATCCTGTCACTTGGCACTACCAAGAAGAGCCTGGCTCCATCCTCCCAACAGCATGAAGGAAAAGAAAGTGATTGGGGAAGTCATCATGGCTCTATGAAGGAGAAAATGTGTTTGTCCAATCTGATAGCCTTCTACTATGACATGACTAGCTGGATACTCAAGGGGAGAGCAGTGGATGCTGTTTAACTTAACTTTAGTAAGGCTTTTGATGCTCTCACCCATAATAGCCTTAAAGGAAAGCTAATAAAGCGTGGATAAGTGATCTGTGAGATGGACTGAAAACTGAACAGTTGGGACTAAAAGTGTTGTGATCAGTATGAAGTCCAGTTGGAGGTCACTCACTAACAGCATCCCCCTGGGATCAAATACTGGCATCAATATTATCTAACATCATTAATAACCTGGCTGATGGGGAAGGGCTCATTCTGATCAGGTTTGATACAAAACCAGGGGAATGGCTATAATATACTAGGTGGATGTGCTACAATTCAGACAGCCATCAACAGGCTGGAGAACTGAACAGACTGGAATCTCATGAAATTTAGCAAAGGCATCTTGCTTGAACAGCCTGATTGCACTAGGTGTTCTCAAGAGTTCCCTTCTAACCTCATGAAATATGTGATTTTGTGATTCAGTAGCTGATGAGGTACATTCTGTATTTATTATCACTACTGTTGATAGGATATCATTAAGTGTCTAATCCCTCAGAGGCATGCAATAAGCAGATGCCTCTGAGGGCCATGTAGTATGTATTTAGAAGAGATCATATAATAAGTTAATAATCTTTGAAAAGGGTTGTAAAAATCAGCTGTAAAAAACTTTGAAAGAGCTCACTAGGACTGACTAATTCTCTAGCTCAAGAAAATCATGTTACATAATTTCTGAGGTGATATTCCAAATCTCATCAGAGTAATTTTCTTCACATTACCTTGGATCAGACCCCTTTGGAATAAAAAATAGGCAGTGAATAAAATGCACAAATAAAGAAATATTTAAAAAATATTATGGACAATGAGGGTCTACCTCATATAACCTGTTTTGGAGAAAATAAAGAAATCACATTACCAGGAATCAAATAATTACAGAATAGTTGTGGAACTTCTATTGGATGTGATGAAGGCAGTTTTACCTCTTCTACAAACAGACAACTAATGCATAAGCATTGAGCAAGCAATTTGGCCTCAAGAAAAATCCCTGCCATGTGTACCACAGCTTCTTACCTCACTTGTGATGATAAAGCTCTCTGAGGGTAAATTGTTCATTGAAACAATCCATGTCAAAAACTGCTCATATCTTCTGTGTTTGGATTTTTATTTATTTATTTTTTAATTTTTATTTTTCAGTCATTTTGGAAATGGTGCCTCTAAATAGCTTTACTGCATGATGGGACAGGCTACAAACTTTGGATGAGAAGAGGGAGGACTAGGTGCCTGAGGAAGAGGGACTCTAATTTGTTTTTTTCATCAAAACCAGAGTAGTGCAAGACCAGCCTAAAGGCTGGATTTGGAAAGCATATTTATGTGTCTGAAGATGTAGATAATGTCTAGTGTGATCTCAAAGGCATTAAACAATGAGTTTAATGGTGTTTCCAAAAACGAAGAGCATGCTTCAGCCCAGGTACCTTTCAAACTAGATCCTAAAACTGTGAAAAGTGGCCCACAAAACAAACAGCACTTCTTGTTCTTGGGCATAAATGTGAACCGGTAAAAATGTTTTCTCATGTTAACTCTGCAACCTGTGGCTTGCACCTATCCTGGTTGATCCTTTACACATCGGGGAGACATAAAGCTGTATGCAGTTACAGAGATATTTAGAACCTTACAATCATGAGCAAATCTCCAGGAATCGCATGTGCACAATGGAAAATATTTTGAGAAGACAGGCTTTGTACTTTTTGGCTTACGATTGTATTCTTATTTTCCCAAATGCATGCATGTACATTTGAAGGACTTTATGGTATTTGCTTGAGACCAGGAGGTAGTCAGTTCACGTACGTGACTTAATGGGAGTTTGCTCTGTTTGTTGTGTGGGAAATATTCATGCATGAACATAATAAATCAGATAATTTATTCTTGTTTTTCCATCATTGAACCTGTGTTCACTTTTAATTCTTTAGGGAGAGCATCTGTTAACTTTCCTTCGTGTTATCAAGTAGTCAATGAGAGAAGAAGCTATAAAATTTGAAAGAGTTAAATGAAAATTACAAGGAAAATTTAGATCGGGTATTATGAAAAATGACTGACTGAAAGATGTGAGGGAAAACTTCCCACGGGAAATCAGAGGGGGTGTTAATCTAGAGATGTGCAAAATTCAACTGAAAAAAAAAATTGGTTATCAGCAAGTGTGTGTTAGACAATGAGGCAGAGAACCTATTGCTGCCTTGAAATATGATCCTGACCACAGAATCTTAGATTTAGCAAGCTCATCCACTAAAAGACTTAATTAGAGAATGTAGTGGGGTAATAATATTGATAGTAATTTTTTCTATTAAAAAAAAATACATTATGTACTTGTCCATTAAGTGGACAAGAGTACTACTTAATAGTAGTAAAACTAAGAGTTTAAATCAATTTTTTTAAAAAAATATCTTATTCAGCAGCAGGCTTCCTCTGGGTGGGAAAATATTTTTTCAAAACACAAAATAAACAAAAAAAGTGATCATGGAGAGGATGAGGGAGGTGAAAGAATTTTGTTGTCTAATGGTTCTGAAGATGGAGGGGTAACAGAGTTTTAGCTTTTAAAGGAATGATATTTCTTGAATGACAGCATTGCCTCCATTACTGGTGAGACCACACCTTCATTATCACCTCCCGGTGATAGTCTGATGATTCTTGTAGTTTAATATACATTCAGGCTTCTCAAGGATGAAAGGAAAAACAGTGAATCCAACCCTTCTGCTTTCAGGAAAAATGCATCAAGTACTAGTCTGTATTTAGAGCAGGAAAAACGTCCTTTCTTCAGACTATAAAAGTGGCTGGTGGATGCAGAAGAAATTTCTAGTGTTCAGACTCAGAAGTCTTAACAGCAGCTGTGGGCTGATGTGGTTCAAAATCAAGTAGAGCAGAACCTAAAGACAACTGGATTACCAGGGCTTTACAAAACTCTAGGAACTTTGGCTTTGCCTATATTTGCACTACTTTTAAAAAAGATTCTTAGACCCATTACACCTAATCTAAGCAACATGCAGTGTCCCACTCTTCAGCATGTCTAAGCTCTTTTGTGACAGCTTATGCCAAAACTTATATCTGAGTATATCATATTTTTAATAGAGCCCAAGAAAACATTTAAATTGTTCTATCATTAAAAGAGTTAGTTCCAAGTCCAAAAAACCTCAAATATTAGGCCATCTTTGAAAAATCTTTTGAATATCACAAATAAATCTTTTTCTGTCAAAGAGAGAAAAGAGAAATTAGTCTATATGGCCTTTTAGCATACTTTTTCATATCTTTATATTCTTCAAAGTCCTCACAGATTTGAAGGCTTGTAATTTATTTTAATTTAAATTTGAATCACTAATGAAAATAGTGAAAGGCAGATCAGACAACTACTAATTTAACTGTAGAGTTCAAACCTAGATGTTGTTTGATAATTCCTGTGGTATGAAAACAAACAAAGAAAGAGAAATCTGCTTTCGATGTTCTGAAATCCAAGTTTCTTGTTGTTGTTGTTAGCTAGACTTCACGAACGAAAATTTTGGGATAAGCCTGCGCAATGGATTTTTTAGGTGAAGCACAGCGTGCGCGGAACTGGCCCCACCCCCTTTACTCCTGAGGTTCATTTTGCCACGGCCGAGCAAGCTCGGAGGGTGACAGTGAGTTCCTTGGGATTCGAACAAGCGTCATCAGAGGAGGAGCCGGCTCTGGAGGCGACTTACACCATTCGGCCAACGTCCGCCGCAATCCAAGCTTCTAGTTACCTTCAAACTAGCCTACTAAAGCAAAATTTTCAGAAGCATATAACTTCATATAATCCTATCTGCATGATGGATAAAAATTCAGCAGCCTAGAAGGTCTAGGGAAGATCTTTATGCTGGAGAATGTGTCACATTATATATAATATTACTGAATTTAAAATGGAAGTGAAAACTGACTCAATTCTTCTAAAATAAGACAAGTTATTTTTTCACATTACTGCACTCCAATATGCTTTGTACTTCTCTCCCAAGAAATTATTATTCCATCAAGCATTTAGAATTTCATGATTTTGTGCAAAAGTTCTTAATGCATTTTAGAAATATTGGTTGGAAGTAAAATTAATGTGATTTTGTTTGAGAATTTTTGTTTGTTTGTTTGTTTGGTGGTGTTTTTTTTTATTTTTTTTTTATATTTTTGTTTTTTTGGAGTCCTTGATTGTTTTTCTTTTCCCCCAATTAATTTGATATAATTCTACTGGAAATACAAACAGCTGGGTTTTCCTAATACTTAGGCTACATCAGTGCTATTATATGTATTACTATCCTCTCAGAGGTTACAGCTAGGAGTATAACAAACCATAAGGTTTTTCACTCTGCTTCTGTACTTGACCCTTGATTTCTCTGTATGTGGTATGGCTTTCCAGTAGAAATGATCCAACCACCTCCCTAAAGATTCTAGATAAGAATGCCTTGTGAGTAGGTTTTTAAATTTTTGCTTTCATTTGGCAGATTAGAGGAAAAGCTGAATTTTAGCAATGTGACCATGAATCCATCTGAAGAAGTGGTATATATAAACCTCTAAAACAGAATATAGAATTATATAAATGCTGAGTAATGTAATTTCTAGTCTGTAGCTTTATTGGAGGTGCTTAAACTTGTGAGGTCTTTTAAAATTTTATAACTGATGTTCAATCACAGCAGTGACATTTATTGAGAAATTTTTGAGTATATAATCATTAAAACTTTGCAATACTTTCGTTGAATAGATCTATTGTAAAAATATAGTGAGTAGGAAGGAACTGGTCTGATGACAAAGGTGAGAACTACAATGTAATCAAATAATTATTTCCAGTGTTACATAGTGAAAATAAAAAAGTGTCTTTAGCCCTAATGATGCTCAGAAAGAAATTTGAAACAACAGTGTGAAAACAAGTATAGGATCTAATATAAAAGTCTCTGATGGTGCCTAAGTATGAGGGATATACCTCAGTTTAAGTCAGCTACATTTGACATAGATAGCTTACATACTGAAGCCTGGGGCAGGTATAAGGGTTCGGTTCTAGATTTGTCTGGTACATATGAAAGCATATAGGAAGGAATAACAGTATTTCCTATACAAAGCATCAGAGTATTGCCTTTATATAGGCTACTTGTACAATGTGAAATGTCAGAACATTTGGGGGTTTGATAAATGAGCCTTATATGCAGGAGCTAGAAACAATTTCTGCAACTGATAACCTCCGATCTTTATTCCAAGTGCACCTCCAGCTGCAGCCCATTTCCCTGCAGTGTGACCATTTTTGCTAATTAAGATTGTGATCTCTCTCAGGATGAATTGTATCTACATCAATTAACTTATTCAAATTGATTATGGAATAGGACCTATAAGGAATAATGTGGCAATCAAGTGATATTTTCTTTCATATGTCTCTTTACAGATGCCTTTGTCCTTTGCTTTGATCTCTGAAGAGTCTCACTGAATGGCAAACTCCACTTACCTCACTGAGACAAGTACCAGACTACAATGTCTTATCTGTGGACAGAGCACATTACACAACATGGAAACTACTGCAAAACCAATGATCATAGTGATACTTCCAATTTAATAATGACTTCTTTACATAGGACCAAATTATACTGAGGCCTTACACAGAAGCCTTGTTAGTCTCAGTAAAACTGATGCATGTATGGAGAACAGTGTTTTTTGATATTTACAATGCTGATGTAACCAAAAATTAGATTTTTTGAAACACTGAATGACTTGTCAAGGTAAGTATTTCAATCCATTAATATTTATTTCATTGGAGCCTATGTAATAAAAAATTACATGGAAATAAAAAGATTGGCTTGAATAGTGAAAATAACTTCATATATTCAAAGGAGGGTCTTATACATGGAGATACTTTACTTTCTTTAGAAGTTTTGTTTGCTTCTAAGCCACACCATTTACAAAGATGGTAGTTACTGATTGCTTCATTGCTGCAAACACTCCAATATAGTGAAGAGCTGCTATGAAATTATGATGGTATTCTCTAACATCTTATTAGAAACAACTTCTTTTATACAGTTTTTGTACTTTCAAATTTTCTCATCTTTCTTAACGTTTTCAGGAGTATTTTAATTTCATGCCTAATATTTGATATTATTAATAGGTTTGTGCAGGCTGTCATATAATAAGCATTGTGTCCTAATCAGTTCAAGTTATGCCACAATTATGCCAGAGTTCAGGCTAATCTCTGGTAATGTAGGAGAAAGATTTTCATGCATGTTCTCTCTTTAGCACCAGGTCAAGGGTAAATAGCTGTAAAACTTAACCTGTCAGTATACTAACACTGTGATTTTGTGAGGTATATGCTTGCTTGCTTAGACACATGCCAAAGAAGGCATTAGTTTCAGGTATTGTAACATAAACTTTCAAAACATATATGCCCTACACTGTGCAGCCACAGCCTCATGCCTGGACTCAATGCTGAAGAAACTTGTGTTATCGCATCCATGTGGAAAAAAATGACAAATGAGGAAGATTTCAAGGAGGAATAAATTGCTGTACTTGTCTTCTAGAAGTTAAGTCCTAGTTCCATTGAAATAAGTGCCAGTGATATGAACCTTTGTGGTTTTTTGTTTTGCTTTCCTGCAGATAGAATGAACCCTCAGAAACAACGGATTTAGGCTGACTTCCTTGAATCTGCCTGTGCCTACCCTAAATAGCAACAGTTATGGCACAGCAATGCACTGCATCAAATGGTTCACTATTCAGTATCATTTGTAAAAATCAGTGATTACAACATGTTCCAACCTTCTGAAAGACTTCTCAGGCAGCAATGCACCTTTCAATTGAAATATTATTCAATTGTTTTCAGAAACACTGAAATGACAATTATTTGCCATTGGTTTTATCATATAGTTCTAAGCAAAGACAAGATTCTGTGTAGTAAAAATGATTTCTCTGTTGTTTCTCCAAGGGAGAATATGGGAGATGTTAACTTACCCTCCTAAGACAGTTCCAGTTTTCTTAGTACTTCCATAGAAAGTGGTTAATTACTTTAAGCTGGACAGAAAAATTCTGATGAAACAAGTGTGCCAAAATTACAACTCATTAAGTTTGAAATGTTTGTGCAGGGGTGGGTAGGGAACACAACATTTTGGCTTTGACATAATGACTTGCAATTCAGGAAAGTGTTCTCTGCAAAAACCATAGACATACACACACACCCACACACCCACACACACATACTCACACACACTCACACACACTCACACACTGGAAAATAACACTATTTGTTTTTTGGCCTACTGTACAACTCACAAACACGTGGTGTTTTACTGGGTTAAGTGTTCTTGCGCTATCTATCAGATAAGATAGATAAACCTGGCTATCAAAATTTAGTAATACAGAACGTTTTATGTTTTAATTTTCTGTTTCCCTTTATATCCATTTTGATATCAAATACATGTATTTTGAGAATAGGTGGATAGGTAGTTTGAAGACACACATTACTGTATTTTTTCAAATAAAAAGGTAAATATTAGCCAACAAGGTAAATTAATTCCCTACAAAACATTCTGATAAATGGTGCAACCATGCAAACTTGCTTTCTTCATATTAAATGCTTTTTTTTTTCCCCCCGATATTGAAAATAGAAAATACAAATTAGATCATTAAGTTTATCTCACCTTAAAAGCAGAATAATTGGGAATGATGTCATTCAAGAACAATGCAGTATTAGGACTACATATGCTGTATGCACTCAATGCTTTAGCAATACTTATAGGAGCATTTTTAAGGCACAGCCATATTAATTTTTCTTTATTTTGAAGGAATAAAATATGAAATACAGTATTGAAAAAATGCTTTGCACAAGAATATATATTAAAATCACGACTTCAAGTGTCCTTTATTGCTGTTGATGGTTTAATCTTTGATGATCTGATCTTTGGGAGAGTTGGAAGTGGAGTTTTATGGATGGAAAATCATCAGGTTTTGCTCAGTGATTTTTAAACGCACAGCATTTAGGATAAACATGTCTAAACTGAAACAGCATCTCTTTCTTAATTGCTTTTAACAAAAAACCTAGTAATCATATTGTTATTTTATTACAGTAATTTTAATTCTGGAAAATGTTTCTTTTCTGGAATATTCCTTCCTGTATAAACAAAGCAAACTCTTTTGAAGTCTTACCCTTGGTATCTCTAAGGTTTACCTTAGTGAGGAATGTCCATCTAGTAACACTGAATTTTGAACAGGGTTGGTTGACATAGTGAATAATTCCAATTAGTGAATATTTCCAAATGACTACTCCCCAAGTTAAGTATTGATGAAAGTAGATTGAACTTCAACCATACCCATTCAGATTAACAAAATAGAACCTCACTATTGCCAGAAGTGATAGTTTTCTTGCCAGTGCTTTCATTTGAACAAAAATTTCCATTGATTTCCCTGGAAGTTTAATAAAGCCAAAGCTGGGAATTTTAAAGACTCTTAGGACTCTTTGACAATTTCTCTGTAATACCTTTTTCTCCTCTAAGAAAAAGCCATCAGTTTGGGTAAATAAGAACACCATAAATATTTCTTAAAACTATTATATTTACAGAGCTGTCACTTAGGCTGGAATCAATCACTTCATTTGTTATAGGTTTCTACATTAATTTAGGTCACCACTACAGAGTAGTTTAGTGCCTTCAAAACAGATTCTCCACCAAACCACAACAAGTTTTTGGTCAGCCTGTGAATAATATTATTGACTGACATGCAAATCTGCAAATAGAAGTGATGTACGTGCCTACCTGTGGACAAATTTGGACTGCTGATTCAGTGTCTCGTCCTCTTTTATTCATATTTGAGCTTTGTTTAAACACATGATTTAAAGACCTAATTTTTTATATATATATTTGCATATAAAAATACATGTTCTGTTAAAATTGGAATGCAGTTTTTCATCAGGTGTTCTGCTTGAACACAATGCAGTCAAACATTTATAGCAAAAGGGCAGACATCAAAAGCCACTGATGCCGTGAGCTGTACTAGGCTCACAGATGTTTGGAGAGAAAAATAATCCAATTGATAACTTAAAACTGTACTCAGTGATCATACTCCATTACTTGTCTTGATGACCTACAATAATGATAAAATTAAGGCATTAGTCACAGACAATCAAAGTGGCTGCCAGTAAGCAATGTAGTCTGATTAGGAACAGCTTTCATTTCAAATTTCCCCCTTCTTTTCACCATGGAGCAAGAGATGTCAATTGATTGGGGGGAAAAGAAATGAACTGAATTTCAGAGCTGAAATTGATTATAGCAAGACAGATAAAAACACTCTTTTTTATTTTTATTTTTTTTTTAATTTCTTTTTTATTTTTTTTACCAGACTAAATTTCTGTGAGCTTTGACNTCAGTCCTATCTTCTACATCTCACTGTCTGCAACTGCTCAAGTTTAGATGTGCTTGTGTGATAATATTAAGTTTGAAAACAATGTGTCAGGACAATGACTGTTTTAGCTCAAATGAGGAAAAATGTAAATTAGATCATTTATAGAAAGTGGATGCAAATTATTTAGTACTTCTAGCTATATTGGTTTACAGATAGCTGTACAATTAAAATACCCCTATAAACAGGCATGAAAGCTAGCAAACAATATTGCTGATGTTTCCATCAACTGTCATGTAAAAAAAGGTCCTTGAATATGGCTTTTTTTCTGCTTACATTTTAGGTTTTCAAGCTCAAAAATACTCAAATCTCCAATCTGATTTTAAAATTAGCGAGCATGGTAGAAATTGAAATGTTTCAGTGATGTATGTTACATCCTCTAGGTGCTGAAAGAGGAATAATATATTGTGCCAAGAATAGCTACTGCCAGGTAAGGCTATTACAAAATTTCACTGGGCTTCAAAAAGCCTTGAATGTGACACATTGCTAAGTGAGCTTTTAGAAGAGAAAACAAGCAGTTGGTTTTAAAGTTATGCTTACTTTGGATCAGTACATTAGATTAAAAATATTAGAGTTAATTCCCCCCTTCTTTGCTAACAACTCATATTAGTAGAAAACATTAGTAAAAAATCATATAAGTAACAAAGAACTCCACTTGTTTAGGGAAATACATTGAAAGACTGAGATAAACTTGATATTGTTTCAAAATTACTAATACGAAACTTAATTATCCTGATATCATTGCTTAAGTATATCTTTATCATCATAATATCTTTGGTAACATGAAGGCTTCCTGAGATACATTGCAGCATTGAATGCAACATCAGCAAAAATAATACTGTCGTTTTACCTATATTAATTGATATACATAGATTACAAACTAGTGTCCACTGATGTATAGTGAGAGCTTTGAAAACATCCTACTTTCTTGCATGTTGTTTTTTAGCTTAAATTTATAGTTTCAAGAGGCAAATTTAAAAAAAAATATTATAAAAATAACAAGAACTGAATAAAATTCACATTCTTCTTGAGCAGCTGCACACTGTTGTTCTTTGATTTTATTCTAACTACTGACTTTCAGTTGAATTCCAATGACATCAAAACCAATTCAGTAGTCCCACAGTACCTTTCTAGTAGTAAATTTATTACTTAACCATAACTAAATGTTGCAAAAGTCTAAAAAACCCAAGCTGATATGCAGACACTGACTATAAGGATTTTAAATTAACAGGACTGAGAAGGTAATACAGCTAATACAAAATAAACATAGGAACATTTTGAGAGAAAATGCTTTCTGAAATGTAAAGTGTTTTTGAAAACACCTTCAGTAGTTTGATTTTTTTTTTTTATTTTAAAAAAGATAGCTCTAACTCCTGGACCACATTACTTATATGTAGGGCACAATATTAAGTGTGATGGTCACATAATCATATCCTTGGAGTGCCATAAGTCCTCATGATAAGCCTGCCTGCTGGAAATATTTTGCACGAAAGAAGGGACATCACCAGCAGGGATAATAAAGATGATTAATCTGGCAGACAAACTACTGAGTGGTAGGTTTCAACAGCTTCATGTGGCTCTAAAATTGCCTCGCTGATTTAGGACAGCAACTATCTGCTTAGCACATTTCCTTTACTAAGGAAGGATAACAGTTAATACACCACAAACAGAATCAATATTAAAGAATGGTTTAATACACAGAAAGTCATACAAATTATCACTGCTTCGGGTGCCATATGAGGCCACCACCAACAACCAGAAATGAATTATATGTTTCCTAAACCAAATGATAAACTAATTCAGAGCAGTGCATTAGGATATCCAGAATTTTAAATAGCAAATATTTTAAAACAAAATGTAGCATGAAACATAAACAGCAAACATAATTATACCATTCTGTAGAGAAAACAAATGGATCTCCATTTTCAGAGTTAGCTACCAATTGGTTTTTATATGACATTAAGCCCTTCTGACACTTAGGGTACTCTCCTTGTATGGTCAGGCAGATATCCTGAAATTAAGTTACAAAAAAAAACCCCAAAAAACCCCAACAAACAAACAAACAAACAAACAAAACCAGAAAAAAAACCCCAAAACAGGGAAACTCAGCTTCTTCCTTTGCCTTAGATTTGTTTCACATGTATTGGTGACTGTCATGACAGCTTTTGGCACCTTAAGCATCTTAAAACCTACACCACATGTTGCTTTGTAATGTTATTCTTGTATTCAGAAGACAAATTGCTAAACTGTAAATCACTGTGACCAGTTCTCAGAGATGAGTATAGGACAAGTGATGTTGGATTCAATCAGTGTATGTGAGACATCCTTCTGCTTTGCTGTATTCTGTTGTGTCCTTGCACAGCAACGAAACAGACTATTACATCCTGCTAGACAGTAATAAACTCACATTTGCATTTTTTAAAAATTAATAGAATTGTAATAAATACAAAGACCTACCTTTGTTATTCCCCACTATCATCCTCTATTAGTTTTCATGAAACACATTTTTTCATAAAATGAAAAGGCAAAACAGGTGTTACATTATTTATGTCTGACAAATTCGTTTCATTTAAATAATTAAAACTAATTTGTGTTGAGAGCTGCAGTTGCATTTTTATTAGAGAAACAAGTACAAATAGGCATCACTACAGAGCTGTTTATTCAATAATGAGATTAAATGAAATGGATTTCGTAGTTTCAATTCTTTGATTAATGTGGCAATTGGAACTCTAACTTCTGTGCCCTAACAGTGTGGAAACAGCTGCTTACCCACTATAATTCTGTAAAACCTTTTTTCTTTAAAGCTACACATTTTATATTATGCCTAAAAATATACTGTAAGCAAAATACTGAATGCTTTCAGTTTAAACAAGATCTGCATTATAAGCCTGAAATAACCCTACTTTTTCTTTTAATCACAAAAAGTTTCATTTACAAATAACAGTATTTATGTTTATATGTAATGTAAACCTTTCTGCATATCTTTTTGCTTATATAATATAGAGGTTATTGTATTAATCTGGGTAGAAAAAATACGGGACTTTTGAAATAATAAGTTCTAAATCAATTAGCCTACAATAGGTAAGTACAATTTTAAGAGAAAAATGTATGACTACAGCTACAATCAGAATGTGCTGTGTGTAAAATTGTCTGCCAAGAACCAGAAAAAGCAGCACAGTACTTACCCTTTGAACAATAGGCATCAATATATAATTGCAAGAAATGTTTATTTTCTATTAAGTGTTTAAGGGAAAAACAAAGATGCAAAACTTCCAGAAGCAACATATTTATAGAACTGTAATATATTGTTCTCCTGTTCACTATATTTTTTTTCCAGTCATTTTTAGTAAAGATGCAGCATATTATATGTACAGGGACTGCATTGCACCAGATAGGGACATGCTAAGCCATGTTATTCTTGCACTTGAAAGACACCACTTGATTCTATCACTTATAGAATAAACCAGTTTCAGTTTGTGACTCTGTGGTAAATAGTAGCCCTCAATCCACCCAATATCCACATCACAGAATTTAAAATTTGGAGTATATAGACATCTCAAGTGAAACAAGACATTTAGGAGTCAGCAGATGGATGGAAAAGTTTCCAGACATAAATGTGTGAGCATTATCAATAAGCGTATAGTAATTTGCATGACCCATCCTTAAATTTTTTAATGATACTACGACATAGGGATTCAATTCACTGTAAAATTACTAAAATCTACCAATTGTAATGCTTTCAGACTGTTTATTTTTTTTTTCCAATAGAAAAATAAATCTCATACATTCGAAGAGGTACACAAAAAGACTGGGATAAAATTGATCAGATTTCTTGATAGCACCATTTACACATTCTTTAAAGTAAACATTAATATGCACTTTCTTAGAAAGCGATATAAATATATATATAAATACAGGACGTGCTAACCTCTGTTAACCATCTGAATGTGATGGAATAATCTATTTCTACTGTGCAGGTAGGCTTGTGCATGGTGGTGTGGCAATATAATTTTAAAAGTTTGTTACAGATGTGATGGGAAGCTGGAAGGAGTCGAATAAGCAGAAAAAAGAGCTTAGATCTACTGTAAGCAATGAGTCGGAATGAGCCGTTAAAGGTTAGAATTTATCTTTGTTTCTGATCATTCAATGAGAAAAATGACTTCCACAGAAATAGATACCTTAAAACTGGTCGGGGAAAGGGTGGTGAGGGTGAAATAGGATTGAAAGTCCTACAGGTAATAGCAATAACTGGAAGTGGAGACGAAATTGTTCTTCAGAC
>VXAU01000580.1:58115-83115 GCA_013399695.1 Formicarius rufipectus | reverse complement strand
CAAACTGGCACAGTATCATGGGTCAATAAATGTATCACCTATTGGCTTACTGCTATGAGTGAAGAATGACATCCAAGATAAAAATTCAATATTTGTACATATTTTTGATTTTTTCTTTTTCTTTTTTTTTTTTTTAATATACCTTTTACAAATGTGTCTCAAAGTTTTAATGTGCCATCTGTACAATGTTTTATCTCACAAAAGTGTTTTTTAGTAGCTTAGTGATATCCATTCAACCAAGTTTTGTGGAGTATATATATCTGGGGGAAATACTTTTCAATCCTTTTGCCAAAACTCTATCTAAAATCTCAGCAACAAGTCAATACAGAATAAAATTAAAACGTTATTAGTAACATTCTCATTTTAATGCTTCATTATAAAGTCAAGCTATTTTCAAACAAAAATGCATGTCCTACAAATAAGCTTTGTCTAGTCTTAGCCATTTTAGATATTACCAATGGTTATGTTAGCACAAAGATCATATCTTTGAGAATCCAGCATAATAGAAAGTTGAGAAATATATTTTCTACTTACATAATATGTACATTAAAAATCACACCATACTATATTTTGCATTGAGCTGTTTTAAATTAGATATGTAATTTTGAATTATTTTGGAATTTCATTGACATCAAAATAATATATATTCTATAGAATAAATAAAAAATTATGGCATGCTGACTTATTCTAAAGGTAAGGTGAAAGTGCAGTATTGAAAAAAATTAGTACATCCATATATTAAATAATCCAATAAAATCAATCATCTCTGTGTANGTTAGATTTGATTTGGTATTTTTGTTATAGATATAAAATATATTAACTAATTGCTAAATAGAAGACTCATGCAGATTTTCGTTAAATATATTAATTTAAGGGGCTTGGTTTGTTTGGGGTGTGTTTGCACTTTTTTTTCTNTTAACACTCCGAAAATGCAGCTGTGCACAGTTTTCATTATTGGAGTTTTTGGACAGATTTTGACAACAGAGTTGACATATCCTCCTTCATTTCATAACCAATGTGCATAGTACTGATTAGGTCAGGCATAAGTGTTTATATAAATTTAAAAGGAGACCCTAAGGAGATAAGATGTAAAAATAATCTCTCATAACCATACATGTGACTGCAGAAGTAACTAAAATATTTAACATCCGGGCAGCATTGTTGCACCTGTAATATCATAGCTACACAAGCAACATAGGAAAATCCAGGTTAGTGTAATATGGCTAGGATTATTCTGAAGGATTGGTGTAGTAAAATAAAGCAATGGTTTAATTCAGCCACAAAATTAAGAAGGAAATGTTCTCTATGCAACAAGAAGGATTTTTTTCTATAAGGAATTAGTAATATTCTCCCCTGTAACCACAGAATTTTATTAGGTTCACCACTAACTGCTCTAGTTATTTGCCAAAATTATCTGCCTAATCAGGGTAAAGAGAAAGAATGATCCCCTCCTTCTTTCCCACCCACTCAATTCTTGTCCAGATATGGTCTTGTACTTAGCCTTACAAACAAATTATGATCCATTTTGGGGAAAAAAAAAATCTTGTGTCTGCTGGACTAATACATGTTTGTCTGCTCCTGATAAATAAAAACTTTTTTAAATATCTTTTTTAGAAACAGACAATTGTTTCTTTCATTGACAATTCTCTTAAATTGTGTTAGTTTAGAAATATACCAACAATAGCCAATCAAATACAACCCCTACCAAGGTGAATGTCATCTATTACCATACAGGACATCTTTAAAAAAACATGCATGTATTAAAAAATTAGATATATGCACTGTCTACTTTATACTACCTTATATATTGGAATGTCAACTCTTTATAGCAAACATTGATTGTGTTGTATAATAGTACAGTATCTAACGTATTGGGCCACAGCACTCGGGCACCAGTACAAATTAAATAATGCAAATATAATATTTTTTTCTGCTGAAAAATTCATATGGTCACTAAGTTAGAAGGTAGAAAATGATTAAAAAAAATTCAGAAATTGAAAAACAAATTAGCTATTTGGTTTTGTTACCATGCACCATCATTTTTTTAAAAGTACTTAACTCCCTGACTGTCAAGGAAATTGGACAGTGCACTTATTTTTCCTTTTACAGATAACAAGTTCATAAATTGATTTGGATGTAGAAAACTATCTGCTACCCAAAATAAGTGCTCTGAGCTATCCAACAAAGGTATCTTTGACTATTCAGGAAGATTAGGTTTCCCGGTTTGTGTCTATGCTCCTGGCTATATTGAAATTTGTGCTGCAAAAAGGAGAGCATCTAAAGCAATTATGAACATAAGCTTTAAATACATATGCAATTTTTTTTCCCTCAAATGATATTGGAAATAATGGAAAGAACTCAAGCTTTGTTTCACAGCAAATAGATTTTATAAAAATTAAGGATTGCAATTATGACATTTGCTTATTCACAAAGCAAATTTCCTCAACAGGCATCACTATCATCCTATTTGCATTTGTATAAACAAGTTTAAAATCAGACTCAGCAAGTATAATACTTCTTCCCTGAAAAGGAAGTAAACTATAACAAATACAAAACAAATTATTTAACTGTGTATATTTTCATTGAAACATGATTATATCTTTAAAAGCCTCTACAAAGGTGCAACAGTCCAAGTAACTGGGGGCATAAGGGCTCAAACTGGTGAGCAGTTTGTTGCCCTTTGTTCCCAACAAAATCAGTGGAGATTTGATGAAACTCTGCACTTCAGAGGAAGATGTTCAGTACCTGAGGGATCTCAGACACTGCGTCCAGAGACATAATTCAAATTGCTCTAACTTAGCATTAGTGGTTCATATTCACTCCCACATGCTGAAAAACTCTAGATCTCTAAACTCTCTCAGCTAATTTTCTAATGCTTTTTCATTTACTGACAATCCCTTGCATAACCCCATGCTGCATTCATCTATCACATCAGAATTGCCTAAAAGTCCTCTTATTTACCAGACTGAAAGTCCCAGCTCAGTTCTATGAGTTGAACAGCATTTACTGTGGAATGCCAGATGTTTGGTGATTACGCTGTGATACTTCTCTGTTATGCTGTACAGGGATAATCCTCACTGAGCACCTATGAATACATATGAATACACACAAAATATTTTCATGGGAAGCAGAACTATCATCAAATCTGAACTACTTATCTGCACTAATACTTAATGTTCTGTCTTCCCAAGCCTCATTCCCACTTCTCTCACCTCCAACCACCCATAGCACTCACTTTTCTACTGCCTTATTTCCTTGCCCTCTTTCCCTCTGATGACATTTGCTCTGGCTATATTATCAGTTCTCACAGTCTTTGGAGTTGGAGGGATAGCAATCACAAACTAGCACCTTATGTGACACCCAACTAATACAAAGTATTTATGCCAGCAAATGTAGTGGGAGGACAAAATGCATGCTGTCTGGCAGGAATTACCAATGGATGTGGCTGTTATGCCAGTTAAAGTAACTGCATGCTAAGAAGTTCAGAAAACATGGCTTTAAGTTTCAGGTTCCAGATGGCAGCATGACACATGCCTGTACTAAATTACACCAGAAGAGAAAAAAAATCTCACTGATTATACAAAACAGCATGAAAACCTGGAAAAGACAAACCCAATAATTTGACAGTAGAAACATTTAATTGCAGCATCCTATTTTTATTTCATGTCACATAATTGTTTCTAAGTGATTGTACAGTAATTAATGAATCAAGGATATTTTCTATCTGTTACTCAGGTTCCCTTTTTCCTCTTTTATATTCATGAGTATAATTATAACTCATTCCATGAAACTTCTGTAATAGTTGTTCTTTTTTCCTTCTATCAAATCTTTAAACTACTTGTCTAATGTAATTTTATCTTCTCTTAACAGAAAAACACTTTATAGAAAAGGTTCCATCCAATCTAACAAATTCATCCTAATCTGGCACACATTTTAGTCTCCCTAAGGAAAATTGCTGCATTCCCTTAAGCCTGTATTTAAATTGTTACATTCCATTTAATACTTTTTTCCCTGTCCTCTTTGCTCCTGCATTGCTTTAAACTCTTTAAAATTCTATCTGGGCTCTGAATTCTATACCTATGGAACCTTCATGGTATTTTAGCTGCTCATATGACTACTGGCTTGGGGTTGGTGAGCAGGTGTTCCAGATGCACCAGTTCCTGCAGAGAGAAGTCAATAAAGAGTAAGAAAGTCCCTGGCTGTATACCCAAGGTTGACAACCACAAGGTCAAGGCCACAAAAGCTATCAAAAGGTCATGAGTCATCCATGTATACAGCTGCTCTGGGCAGATGTTCATGTCACACTTGGGTTCAGATTCCGACAGTAGGCTTATACAGCGAATCTCTGCTTATTGAACATACACACCCCGCAAAGGAAGTTAGTGGAATTTCTCTCATTAATTTCAATATCTGTGGATTGGATTCCATATATAATATGGTAAAATATGAATTTGCCTTTTCAGAAGTGTTGTACAATAAAAAAAAAAATTCCTGGTAGCTTGGTTCAAGATTATACATTATGGTTCTAGAGAAAATAATTAGGAATAAAGACATCTTTTAGCCAAATATTTCTAATAGTCTGCTTGATACTTATTTACAAAAATAGGCAAACATTCATAAAAAGAGAAGCAGTTCTTCATAAATTTTGGTAGATCATAATATAAATAAACATGGATCATAAATTATTCATACTCCATGATAATGTTTAAATTCTGTAAATATTCCTGCAATTCAGTTTCTCTCTCTCTACAAAAGGACATTTAGTATTGAAATACTACATGAACAAATGCAATAGATTATGGGAGAAGATTAGCTGCTACTTTGTTCCTTACTATAATGGACTTTTTTTTCGGTCATGTTTATGTTCATAAGATTTTCTTCTCATCACAAGCAGCACATATACTTGTAGCATTTCCTTCATATATTTCACCTGCAATTACTGTCAGATGAATGCAACTTTCTTATTTCCCTCTGTTGCTTCTTTGTGTTACTTCTGCCCTCATAACTACTGTTTCCTTCAAGATAACTCAAAATTGATTTAATCCACTGAAAAAATAATATTGCACTCTGAGATCTATTTCAAGTTAAAATCATAGTAGATTATTACTACTATAATAAATTGATAGAGTAAATAGATATTCTAAGATATAACTCCTCTGAAGTTGCATTTATCTTTGCATTTTAGTCACAAAAACTATCATGAAATAGTACCTTCAGCTTAAATACTCAGGAACAATTTACACCTAAAATCACAAGGCCTAGAGAAACAGAACCAAGGTGCATAAATATTTACTAGTGGTAAGACTGTATAAGGATGTGTTGCACAAATTGCTTCTTTGGTTTAAATCTAGATCACTTTTCAACTAGTATTTAATATTAAACCTTGATTCTTCAAGGAACTAAAAAAGTACCTCCCACTTCTTTTAGTAACTGCCTAATTACACTTCTGCCCACTTAAAAGTATGAACATTATGATTGTTCTTTCATGTTTTTAATTAAAGATGCAATTTGGAATGCAAATTTCTCACAGCAAGGAAATAGCAAATCATGTTTAAAGAAACAAGAAAAGAATTCTCTGGGATTTGCTTAATTACCATTTTGTCACCCAATGTGTATGTAGGCCTCATAACCTCATAAACAGAAAGGTTTCCTCTCTCAAAAGCAGTTTTATAATAAATGTGTGCATGTGCAAGTTGGTGTCGAGAGAGAGTTGCTAAAACAATGGTTATACATGTGATTGATTCTATGGTATTATCTAGTCCTGATTTTACACACACATATGCACACAAAAATCTGAGTAGTTTCATAAGTATCGGTCATGAAAACAGGATTCAAAACTGTGTGAATGGAGAAAACAAACTCCTCCATGAATTCTCCATGATACATAGTTTTAATAACATAGAAAAGAACTTTCCTAATTTTTTCTCTGTAGCATAAAAACAACATTCCATATTTAATGCATTAATGTTTCATGAGTTTCAAATTACATTTGCAGAGAAGTCTAATGTATTTTGAGTAGGTTCATTTATACTTTTCACTTTTTTATAATTAAAAAAAGAAAAAATGAGGTGGTCATATACTGAACTATACAAGACAAAAAATTAATAGATTTGCACTCAGTTACAGAGTCAGCAGTATACATAGAAAATTACACATCTATATTGACTGTGTCATCATTCATATGAAATGTCTTTTAAAAAGATGGAAAGCAGGCATAATAACAGCTCTGGCCAGTAAAATGTGACATTTTCATTGACAGTAGAATGCTAACCCTACTCTTGTTAAATTCACAATAGTTTCCCCTTGTTCTGTCTAAAAATCTCATTTTTTTTTTCTCTTATCTAGATGATGTAATTTCTTTACTGGAATTGCTGAAAAGGCACTTCTCAATATAAAATAATCTGCTAAAAATATACACAATGTGTATTATTTTAAAAACAAGTATGCTTCACTGATGGGTATCAAGAAAACACCCACTGTTTTGCATTAGACAGGCTCTAACTTATAAACACATAAAACCCACTCCAGTTTCTAAAGTGAATTGATCTTCCTGACAGAAGCAGAGGCAAAGGTGGTGCATCCCTTTTTTATCTTTTCCCAGACACAAATCTGTAGATGTTGCTTTGGCTCCTCATAGCTATTAACTCATTGTCCAAAGCAACATTGCACTGGTTGCTTTCCTGACAAATCTTCTGATGGCAAGTACATCAGTGAATAGAACATTCTGCACTCAAGAGAATCCTTAAAAGGCCACATTCATGAGCTTTAAGTGTACTCTCCAGTAGTAGATCAGCCATAAACCTGCTTTGAATTATATGTTATATTTTAACTAGAAAACTTATTCTTGAAGAGAAGACATTGCTAGAAGAAATCCTACGGCTGAAGCATACAGGAGATCTACTAAGATATTAATAACAGATCTTGAATGGCCTATAAGCAGGAACTTAGGAATCAATTTTCCATTGATTTCCAGAAGAGTCATGTGTCCAAATTTTTTTTTTTTTCTAATAGCCTCTGACCTGCAAATCCAAGAGAAAGCTAACAATGTTCTTAAATATTTCTTTGACTGGAGTAGAAAGTTTCAAGATGAAGATACAGTGTTAACATTACAAGAAATCACAGTTATCAACAGTGCCCAATTTCCAATATAAACTTCAATAAATGCAGCTAGAATACACAATTATGTTCTTCTAAAAGAATGCATGCAGAAAATTATATAGTGCAGTTATGTCAATTACATTTGAGGAAAGGATAACCAATAGAAATGTGCAAAGAGACTCGCCATTTCTCTGTCAATGACACTTTCCATTGAAATTGCTGAAGTCTTGAAAGAATGGAAAAACTCAAAGAAGGATATTAGAAATACACTGGGCTGTTAGAAATACACTGAGATTTTTAGGCATTGACATTGATGGCCAGATTATTTTAATAGCATACTAAATTTCATGCGAATTACTTTAGGATTTAAATCCAAATTTAAAATTAAAAACGTGTTTTGGCATTCCTGGTAAGAATATTCAAAATCAAACTCTGAAAAACACATTTTAAAATTAACCTATTTATCTGTAGGACCGATAAGACAAAAAAAAAGGCTAACATTTTTATTTTATTTTCAAATTATCTTTGTGATAGTTGATTTCTACAATATATATAGCACAATCATGCAGCATTCATTTGTCAATTCAGAACAAAATTTAAACTATCAACTATATATCATCTGCAGGAGGTCTCTTTTTGCAAAGCTGTGAAATTAAGGTGAGTCAGCAGAACCATTTCTATGGCATGGAAAATAAGGATTTATAATGGCCACTTAAAAAAGGGAAATTTCTTTCTTGCTCAAAGTTCCTTGAGAGTTTGATGATCAGCAGGAGAGGAACTTTATGGTTATCTGTATCAACAGGTTTGTGATTCTCAAAGGAAGAGGGTAAAGTGCTCAGAAAATATAAGTCTTTAGTCCCTTTCTTAAAATACACTGTCAATTTCCATATTTAATATTTATATGCTCGCAAATATTTCCCAGTTTTGCTGTCACAACTATCATATTCTGATAATTTAAAAATTGAAGTTCTAAGTGAGAATCTGTGGGACTGAAAAAATGGTAGATATCAAAAGAGGGAGGTAAAAGGAAGTGCAACTAGCTGAATGTGCTATATCCAAATGAACACCTTTGAGTTTTCGTGACCATAAAATAGCAGTATGAAACCCTAACACCCCTCCTACATTAACTGTAACTAAAATCCTGGGGCAATTCTATTCTCCATGCTTCTTGACAATAAAAAAACAAAACCAAAAACAAACAAACAAACAAACGGGAAACCGATGTAAATTAAAACCCTTGTGGTAACCCAAATAATGTCTTGGGTCTATGCAAGTAGGAGCGTATTTATTCGTGTTGTCACCTACATATAGTTCTGTATTGCTTCATGAAGTTTTCACTATTAAATAAAAAATTAAAAATGGCACTAAGCAAATAAAAAAATATTTTCCTAAGAGCAATATAAATACAATTTTTCTCATGAGTTTTTTGCTGAAAACATCAGTTTTCCTTTAGATAAAAATCACATGATAAGATGGCAGAGCCAAACAGCTTTTAAAAGGAGAAAAATTTTAAACACATCAACTAGCTAGGCAAAACAATTTAAAAAAAAAATCCAAACCAAAACAATAAAAGTCCTTCTCACCATTCCCATAGACATATTATTTGATGCACAAACTTAGAGAAATGTAAATAAATGAAGTAAATGTGAAACCATCTGAATACATATAACTACTTCGTATTTTTTTGCATACATACATCTGTACTTTACAAATATTTTATATATATACTTCTATATGATACTTATGACATTTGATTTACTTTAAGTAGAAACAGTCCTATTGCACTGATTACCTAGCTAACAGCTTTAGCTTAGAGAGTACAGCAGCTACTTATTCAACAGCATCTCTTTAAGTAAGCTGTTTGCAATTCAGCTGATTCTAAAAGCTATAAGGAAAAACAAAATCAAAGGGGTCCATATGGAACACATGCACATAATTGTACTCTCTACAAACACAATGAATGGGGTCCCTGCTTCCTCCTAAGCCCATCATGTCTTAGAATCTTACAGTTGGAATCATGTCAGATATGTGTGATGCACAGAAATAAATGAAAGCTCTCCTTGGTTCAAGGTCATGGAATAAAAACCCACTCTGTTACAAAATTGTTATAAGAGATTCTCCAGCTTTTCTTGGAAACCAAATTTATGCTCTTAACAACATTAAGTAACTCAAATAATATCCCCTATCTGATAATGTCCCCTATTTTATACCCAGCCTATACTTATACATCTCTACACATACAGAGGTAAGAAAAGACTGACTTAGGGCATTTTTAATGGTGTATCTTGAACTAACCTGCCACCAGTTTTGCACATGCACTTCACTCACTAATCACAAAATTGTAAGGTAAAATGAAAGATAAAACTTATAAAACCATCAACCAATACACATAAGTATTCTACATGGAGGAATGATAAATTACTCACTATATTTATAACTATAATGAACATGGCAAACAGCAACCAATAAAGATGAGAAAGAAACTTGGCTTCTGCAAAACACATCTGGTCTAAATGAACTATCTAGATTGACAGCACCAACGCCAACAGCAACTTTGCACCTCTGGCTTTGCAAAAGATGTCCAACAGCAGAAACTTCATCATTTCCATATTAAATATTGCTTAACAAATAAAATAAAATTTTGTTTAGCTAGAACTATTCTATGAAATTCTCAGGGAGGCTATCTCATACATGCAATTTGAAATTCTTTTCCAAGAAAAAGGAAGGACAGTTAAACACAAAATATTTATGTAACCATATTTCTCTAAGTCATAAAAGGTAGTAAATATTAAACATTTTCATTAGCAAAAAGGATGTAGTTTCACTTGTGTGGTTCCACTAATGGGTGGATGTATGGGTGGCCACACCTTAAGTACTGTGTTCAGTTCTGGGATTCTCACTTCAAGAAAAAAACATTGAGGTGCTGGAGCATGTCCAGAGAAGGGCAATGAAGCTGGTGAAGAGTCTAGAGAGTAAGTCTTATGAGGAGCAGCTGAAGCAGCTCGGGTAGTTTAGCCCAGAGAAAAGGAGGCTCAGGGGTGACCTTCTTGCTCTTTACACCTAACTGAACAGATGCTGCAGTGAGGTGGGGGTCGAACTCTTCTCCCAGGCAACTAGCCACAGGATGAGAGGACATAGCCTCTGTCTGCACCACCTCAGGCTGGACATCAGGAGGAATTTCTTCACAGAAAGAGTGATTAAACATTGGAATGGACTGCCCAGGGAAGCGGCAGATTTACCAGTTTTGGTGGTGTTCAAGAAATTACTGGATGCAACACTTGGTGTCATGGTCTAGTTGACATGGTGGTGTTCAGACAAAGGTTGGATTTGATGATCTCAGACGTCTTTTCCAAACTAATGGATTCTGTGATGTCTTCAAACTTAACAAGCACTAATACAGGACTCCATAGCTCTCTAATGCTAATAGAGTCTTCTGACAATCCAATTCAAAACCTTTCTCTCAGAGCCTGACATTTTGCCTCTGACAAGGATCAGAGAACAGAACAACGTAACAAGCTACTGGCCTTAGAAAATACATCATTAACTACAACTAAGCAGTATTTGGCTGGCTTAGTACTTAACATTCACCCCAGCTGATTTATAGGTATGTCTTTAATTTAAGTACTTTTCAGTTAACTATTGTAAACTTGTAGTTATACATTTTTAACCAAGACAACCACAAGAAAGCAGAAACTCCTGCTGAAACAGAAAAAAATACTGGAATAAATGAAGGCAAGACAGAAATTACCAACTATTTGAGTTAGCAGAAGCAAAAAGATTGATAGGTGCTAACATAGGCCAATTATGAAAGACAAACTAGCTTACAAAAAAAGCCTGTAATTACAAGACACAGTTGAAGGTATAATTGCATCATCCTTGTTAAATGTGAAGATCTAGTTTTAGATCATACCATATGTATTCAGTAGGGAAATTGTATATATGTATTATTAAACCACATGTTTGCAAACCATATTGTTTTCATACATCTGTACCCTCGGTTATATTTCTCATACAATGGATATCTGTGAAGGGAAATTTCATTAAGGAAAACAATCTATTAAAAAAGCACTAGACACAGTCAATACTTAAATATAGATAACTTGTACCTATCAATAATTTTGTTACAAATGTTTACGGGGGGAGAACAAAGCTACTCCTTATGCAAACTAAGGATGTGGGGCACAAATACGGCTGCATTTACACATATACTTTACATGATTTTATACCTTTATTACAATTGTGTAATACTGTGTGTGCATTAATGTGGAAAAACACCTTTCACAGAGTAAATTTGGAGTCAGCATTATAACAAGCTGGATTTAAATATGTCTTTTTAAACATACACTGAAAAAGAATTTGCATCTAACTCTTGCCCTGATCTCATCTCCTATGCACACCATATGCATATTCTTCTGCTTTAACAGATGACAATTTATTTTTACTTTGAGAGAAAAGATAATGAGAAATAAGAAAATAAAAATGAAGAAATGAAAGAGCTGTCTCAAACTGAGATAAATGTGAGGAAATCAATAGATTTACTAACCATATTTGATTTCATAATACATTTGTCCTTTTTTCTATATAACTATTTACTATGAACTTTGTTACAATTAAGACTCTTTTTAGATATTCAATAAATGCATTATAAATTATTCTGATCTCAAAAAGTTTACATAAAACTGCATACAATCTGAATTTTAGTTCCTATTAATATTATTATGCAATATCATTTGCATCAGTATTTTCTATTTTTCTATTTCAATAGTAAAAGTTATATTTCAACTAAAAACATCCTTTTATTTATTTTGAAATGACAAAATGATCTTGGTGATGTTAAAAAGCACTATTTTTGCTGAGCATTCAAATTGACAAGCTTATACTCTCTTATATCACTTTTATTGATTTTTTTTCTCTTAACACCAAAACCAAATTCAGATAGGTCAAAAAGAAAGGCTTACTTAAATAGTAGTGCAAGTATGGGGACAATTACTAATTTAACCATTTTACATTTCACAAGCCATACATTCAGTTATTCCATTTTATATTTAAGTAAGTTAATTTTGAATGAAGAACAGTGAATATTACAGAAGCTATGAATACATTTATGAAATACCTGCTGCAATAGCAGCATTTCAAGTTAAAAGTATTTTACAGCTTATTTTTGTATTAGGCTTTTAAATGAAAATAAACCCAGAAGAAAGGTAATCGTTATATTAAAATATTTTTATAATAAACCATACAAATTTATTTGCATTAGTAATACATAAATAAAATCTTTAAATTCAGATTTCAAAATGTAACTTTCATCCTATCAAAGTTTCAATCTCCTCATTTTGTTATCCTGATTCACTTCTGTCCCTATTAATGTACAGGAAGCACAACTTACAATTTACTTAGGAATTGCATGAAGTCAAGACAGCCCTTGGCATACACATACACTATGTGTAAAGGTAATCAGCCTTTTATGTATGTGCTAATGTAATGTGTATCATTAATTACCTAATTATTTTTGACATAACTAAAGCAGGAATTTATATAAAACAGTCTCTTAAATGCTGTCATACGAGTGGAATACAACCTGTGAAATGACTTTAACAAACTGTTATTTCCTTCTGTTTCTAAAACAGAATGTGATAATACTGGTTCTAGACAACATTTACAGTTATTTTACTAAACACTTTAAAGATACTATTACTAATAAATATTCTGCAAGGATGTGATTATCTTTTGACTTGATTTCCTTTTTTTTTTTTTGTTTCTTTATTGCATCACTTAATTATACATGGGCACTGGACTGCAGAAGATCTGGAGGAACTTCTTGGTTCACTCTTTATTATAAAATGTCATTAATCATAGTTTAATCTATTTCATAAATAGTTTAATTCCATAACACTGTAACACTTTAAAGAGTCCACATGGAGACTGCATTTCAGTATCTTATGGGTAGGGGGCAGCTGTTAATTTATTATCATAATTATTACAATTACTATTAAGAGAATAAAGGCAATCAAAACATTCTCACTGCATTTATAGTTTTATTATGTGGACAATAAAGATAATCATAAAAAGCTGAGAAGCATCAAGATCATGTATTAAGTTATTAGAAACATCAAAGAAGAATTTAAACTACAGTAGAACTGCAGACTTTCAGAAACTTCAAATAAATAGAATGGAAAAAAATAGAAAAGAAGTAGAAAAATTCACAAATACTGATCTCTCAGGCTGAGAGATCCAATCTCTCATTTGCTAACATGCCATTTGAGAAGCAGAGGAAAACAGAAGGTGAAACAGGCAGCAGACACTGTACTCCCAGACAAATACTCTTCAAGGCTACAAACTGCAAAGATTCAAATGTAGATCACTGGGAGGTAACAGATCAGTGAACCCTGGGCATTTCTAAGAATATTTAGAGTCTATGGTCACAATAGTCCCATTGATTCACTATTTGTAAACTATGCCTCTCAATAACTATTGTTATTTGTAGGGGGGCGCCTAATTTGCTTTCAGAAAACAAACAAAACTCCACAAAACCAAAAAACCCCCAAACCAAACACAAACACAATAAATGGAAAAATAACTACAGGCACAAAATTAGGGAACAATACTACTGCTGAATAAGATGCAGTGACATATTGTTTTGACTGCAGGGTAAAAGATATACAGTATCTAAAACCTAGGATGCAATACTGTAGGAAAGATCCCAACAGATGCACTTCACCTTTTGAAGAGGAAAAACCTTCCACCCCTTATTGCCTGTAGTGCAATAAGTCAACCTGCTTCTATGATTTGTATACAAAAAGCACTTCTTTTTCACCCAAATCAGAAAGACACCTACTCTATTTGGTTGGTTTTTCTCACATCTATCTATGAGTTTTCACCACTGAGGAATTCCCAAAGCATGCAGAAGGTAGATGATACATCCAGCATTCAGTCTGCAGCAAAGCGTGGTGCTGCACTGTTCTTCCAAACGGCTTTTGAAATTGAAAATGTTTCAGATGGCACAAAGGAAACATTAACTAACACAGGTGCCAAGCAGGGTCTTCTAGGGCCAGGCCTAACCATGCCTCAGTCAACTTACATCTGAGATGTCAGAAAAACGTGGTACTGTCTTTTCCACCTGTCCAGGATCTGTCTTGGAGTGACAATAAGCTCTGAAAGCTCAGTGTTCCTTTTCACATTCTCATAAAACTCATGACCGTAATAAGTTCTGAACTCCTTAAGAACCACTAAATTAAATTCCATATAGTTGAAAACTTGGAATCTAACCTTCATGGGACTGATATAATACACAGCAGAGAAACGTCAATAGTCATCCAGATTTGCATTCTGGAAATTGCTTTGACCTTCTGTTTTCTCTGGATTCTCCAAAGCGCAAAGAGGGCACAAAGTGACTCTTTGCCTGTATACCTTAGAATATGGATGGCTTTTTCAGCCAATACTAGTTCTGAATGAAACAGCACATCAACAAATCTGAGTATTAACAACTTGAAGTCAAGGCTAACCTTGCTTAAACCAGAATTACATGCTGCCAACTTTCACTCTAGCTTATAAGAAAGGGAATGTGAACACAGATACATCTGGAACTTTAAAACATACTACTTATTTTCATTTTGTATTAATAAAGGAAGTATGTTTAAAACAGCTGGAACAAAGAAAACAAGCAAAAAACCCCCACTCTTTTGCAAAGGATATTTGAAAACCTTTACTGCATTTTGGCAAAGATAATAATGTGTATCTTTTTGAAGGGGAGATGAAATAGGAAACTAACTGATTTTAATCATTACCAAGCATAAAATCCAAACAAGATACATGAAAATGGAATCATGTTTTTACTTACAGGACTGCAACTGGCAGATCACTCATGGCATCCTATGAATAATATCTCAGCAATATTCAGACTTAGCAGTGAGAATCTACTTTTTTCCCATGTCTCATTAATGTTCCTGACATCTCTACTACCTTTAGGAAAGTAACACTATACAATGATCCCTAAAATTGTTGTGCAGTGGGAGAGGAGATGAAAGGAAACAAGTAAGTAATATGAACGTGAACAATTACTTAGATAGTTGTCCCAAGGGAAAAAAACTGTAATTGACAATAGGAAGAGTAAAAAACTCCAAACTGATTTTCAAATAAGATTACTTAAAAATTGTTATTTAAACACCTTTATAGAATCTAAAAACTATATATATCGTTTAAGGAGACAATGCAAACAAGAACACTGAGCTCAGATACTGGATAATACTGGGAAAAAAAGTAGTCAAATAGCAAGAGAAATATATTGAGTAGTGTATTAACATGAAAACCAGGGTAAAAGTCTACAGTTAGTCTATGGAGTATAGGTGAATTCTGCTTACAGTTAGCCATGAAATAAAGCATTTCAGCTGAAAAGAAGCACTGGAACCTTTACTGGAATCTTCTCACATGATCATGGGCATAATTCTCCCTAGCCATTCCTAGATATATTATCTCAAACATTATTTATTATGTGCTATTCATAATGTGCCATAAACAACTTGTGATCAAAAAAAGGAAATCTGTCTTAATAGAATGAAACCAAAAGGTCACTTATAGAGACATAACATTGTTAAAATTATAAACAAATGCGAAATAGCAGGGTTTTCTCACCCTTCTAGAAAGAGAAGTGTTTTTCTAACACGTAATAGGTACTTTCATTCAGCCTTGATACAAGTTCAATGGGGAGTCAAAATTATTACTGAGTAAGACCACAAAAGCAATAGCAATGCCAAAACAGAAAAGAACTCTGAATGTGAAGTTGAATAATTATTAAAAGTGAAGATGAAAGTCATTGCTGAGACTTAATCTAAAATATATGCTATGTTAAGAAATTATGTGAAGAATTTTTCTGTATGTAACAAAAGCATATTCTAAGTTTGGGGACTTGCCAGGAAAAAAAAAAGTTAGCAAAGTACAGGTCCTACTTCTTCAGTTCCATTCCCCTAAAAATCATGATAAGGTTCTTACAGTTACCATATAGTTCTGAACACCATTGCTACATCACAACTTATTTCCTTCTCATACATCTATATTCATGTGAATAAAAACTTAGTAGGATTCTATAATCAGAAGAATGTATTTGTTTAATGTACTAATAATTTTTTTCATATATGTGTGGTCTTCATATACTTAAAATTTTACAACCAAGTGTACTAAATACTTTAGTGATGGATCCATACAAAACACTGTCTATTGGATGAAATCGCTTTCAAACACCATATTACTTTTGTGTGTTCAACCTGGACAGTGGCTTCTGTATGTAAACAAGATGCTTGCATTTATCAGTGACCAAACAGACAGGTTGACAAAAGGTCAAATTGTTGTCTTGGAGTATTACCATGATAAATATCCTTAACAACTAAAGTAAAGTAATTAGAGATTTTTAATGATATAGCACTTTTTATCAGAATGCTAAATAACTTAATATTGACTTTGATTTGAAACACATGGCACTGAGATTTGGAAAGATCAAGTGACATATTCAGCATCAGTCAATCTGTGACAGACCTTAAAAGAAAACAGATTTCCTCAACAGCACTGTAACTGTCGATACTAAAATTAGGGAATAAAAAAATAAAGGAATATTGCAGCAAAAATATCTGAGACACAATATCTTAAATACGCCTCATATCAGACTGTTAAAGGCAAACAGAGATAGTATCTCACTGGCCTACAATGGTTGCTGCGTATCCAGAGATCATAATTAAAACTCACTATTTGTACATTAAAATTAAAGTACTGATAAAAAAAAATTATCATTTGAAGCTGGATAATATACATATTTTAAAAATCTATGTCCTAATGATAACAGAAGATTGAAACAAAATTTTCTTATTTTCTCTTCCATCTCCCACAACAAATTATAAATCAAGTAGGAGTTCGTCATATTTGTCAGACAACCTCTATTGTCTGTCAGACAACCTTTATTTTCAGATTCTACTTTTCTATACCGAATGAAAAGATTATATTTCTGCAAGTAATTTTGCAAGGATAGAACAGTTCTTCAAAATCAGAGAGAAAGCTCATGGACATCAATTTAGAGATATAAATTAATGTCCCAATTGCTAGTTATATCTGTACTACTGTGTTGCATTGCAACCTATAGATTTTACATAAAAAGAAGAGATAATGTAAGCCAAAAGTACAAACTCCTAATACCAATATCGTAACAGCCATATGCTTGTGCTGGACCTTCTGGTTATAGGCAGTATGAAGAAAGCTGGCTCAGTCCCGTCATGTGAAAGCATAATTTATTACATATATTGTAGCAATCAGATGAGATAGGTATGCTTCAAAAAATGTAAACCTTGACGACTGAATGAACAAAGTCTACACCTATCTGCATGTCACAAAATTTATATTACACTGTACTTAATGATAAAATAAAGAGTTTCAGGTGCAACAACAAAAGACCAAATCAGGAGGTATAACTTCAAATGCCATGGGAAAAAAAGCCAGGCATTTAAAAACTAAAATAAAAGGCTTATATATTAAGTAAGTGACACAAAGTTTACTATGATAAATCCTACTATGTTACTAAGCTTAAATCTGTCTAAATTATAAGGCAAGGGGAAAGGACTTCTACCCATCACTCTCCTGACTCACTCATAAGTGGGTCTATCTGTTTTGGCCTTTTATTCTCTTAGACGAGTAGCAAAGTTCAGCAGTGGTATTAATCTCAGGGAAAAAAGGGAGGATTGGAGAAGGAAACATGCAAGGCTTCACAATTGCATTTACAGGCATACATCAAATAGGCAAAGGAGAAATACAAAGCTCAGCATTATGTCACTTGTTTTTCTCCCTCTAAAATTAGTAACATCAGTAAAGCAGTCAGATGAAAAGAAAAAATAATCTTGCAAATGAATAAAAGTATGTAAATAGTTTAATTACAGAAATACTAGTCTATCTAATGTCAGCTGTTAAAATGTATGAAGCTTGTACATTTGCAAGGTACTACAGAGGAAAAGTAAGCATGCTTTATATGATCTTTATTGTGTTATTCATCACTTTTGACATGAAATTCCCTCTTGAAGTGTACTGTGGAAAAGTCAAATTGATTTCCTCCTTCTGGTAAATAAAAGTAAAGCTATATTCTGCCAGCTCCAGGGGCATCAGCAGAACAGTTTCACCACTGAAGTTATATGGTTATAAACAAAGCTGACAAAGTTCATGACCGTAACACAGTAACTCTCAGTCCAAAAGTATAGAAAGATTGGGTTCTTTTCAGCAATAGGTAGACAGGAGAGAAAAAGAGAAAAAGTAGTTACTGGATATTTCCCTAATTCGATTGCCTCTTTGGTTCTTTCTTCCTTGGGAAGTTTGCCATGTATGGATTTTTACTGTGAATACAAGTCCAAGGAAGTTATATAGAAAAAATAAACAAGAGGTTTATAAGAATAATATTGACAGGTGTATAACTTCCTGAAACAAAGAACTAAAGAGAAAAGCACTTCCAGGGCAGAGGTTTCTGTTGTATCCATGGCAACTCAGTATAATGCAACCCATGACAGTTCTGAAGAAAGTTTTATTCCACCAGCTAAGACATTTTTAGAGACTGTCCTCCACTGTCATAAAGCAAGTAGTTCATCAACACTGGATTTTTCCAAAAACAATTCATCAAAAGCTGAAACTGGCATACAAAGGAGTTATGATCTCATCTGAATGGAGGCAAAGTGAGTCATTAAAAGGAAGACCTAATGCAAGTCAGATTTCCTTCCTAGCTTCCTCTGACCTCTGTTGGCAGACATATTTTCCTCTTGTAGTAAAAAGAGTGTCTAGAACTTGTTCAAGCTCTGTCAGGGGGAACATAACTGACACGTGTTTGTACAGTGGAAAGGCTCATGTCAGTTATGCTCATCAATACAGACTTGAGTCAGCAGTGCCCTGGCAGCCAGGAGGACCAACAGTGTCCTGAGGGTCATCAGGCACAGCTTCACCAGACAGTCAAAGGAGGGATTGTCCTGCTCTGCTCTGCACTGGGACAGCCTCACCTTGGATATTGAGTGCAGTTTTTGGCACTGCAATACAAGAAAGAAATTAAGCTCTTAGGGAGCATCCAAAGGAGGGCAAAGAAGACGGTGAAGGGCCTTTAGGGGAAGCCACATGAGGAGTGGCTGAAGTCACTTGCTCTGTTTAGCCTGAAGAAGAGAAGACTGGGGGGAGACCTCATTGAAGTCTACAACTTTTGAGGGGAAGAGCAAGGGCAAGCACTGATCTCTTCTCTGTGGTGACCAGTGACAGGACCCAAGGGAATGGCCAGGGGAGGTTTAGAAAAAGGTTCTTCCCCAAAAGGTGGTTTGGCACTGGAACAGGCTCCCCAGGGAAGTGGTCATAGCACCAAGCCTGACAGACTTCAAGAAACATTTGGATATTGCTCTCAGGTACATATTGGGACTCTTGGGGGGGCCAGTGCAAGGCCAGGAATTGGACTTTGATGATCCTTTAGGGATCCCTTCCAACTGGGCAAATTCTGTGATTCTGTGACAATTCTCTAATTGCAATAACTCCAATCCAGTTTAAAAATATCACTCCAATAGTAATTCAGCATTAAGTATTCCTTAAAGCTTCCTTAAGCACCTTACTAAACATTAATACAAAATATCATCTTCTCATGTGTAAAATATTACAGAAAATTAAATGATCTTAAGCCTGATATGCTGCTATATACACACAACAGAGTGTGCTGTGAATTTATCTCACACCTGAATTTCCTGACATCCATTCAGTTAATTAAGTTCTCCTCTGTTATCATAAGATAACATCTTGTGAGAAAACCTGTGTCTGAATGGTTATTTTCTATTGAGAGTCATCTTACACAGCCATATATTGAAACAAACATTTGTTGTTCTCTAATACTCTCCTCTGGTGTGCTTACATGACTACCGACAGGTTTGAGATTATTGTGTTGGAACCTATTTTTGTGTGGCAGCCGCAGTGCAGATACTTGTCAATACACTGGTGCTGAATGCTAATCACTACTATAGTCTGGGAACAATTGCCAGCCACGTCACTTATCACTAGAATGAAAAGAAAAGCCTTAATTGCCTTATCATGTGCTTTGTGCTTCCTGCTGGAATGGCTAGAAATCACTAGAAAATACTAGAAGCGATAAAGTAATCATAAAGCAGTAGGAATTTTAATGGTTAACAATAAAAACAGTTCCAGAAGGAACTCATTACCCTTCTTCATATACACAACTTTGATGCTGTTCAAAAAAGGTCTTGATTATTTTTATGTAACTGAATTGAACACAGGTTATGAATAAAATGCATTCAAATATATAATGTGGGATATAGACAGGACAAAAAGCATACATTTCACTTAGCTTGTATATTCAGCTATATTACTTGACAATATTCTTAGGACAACTTTCTATAAACATAAGCATTTTTAGCTATTGAAAAGTTATTTAAAGTTCATACAGTACGCTATAATTTGGATAATTTAAAATTCATAGAAGAGATGCAAAGTAGGTACTACTCTTATGCTAATTAAACAGCATACTCAAATAGTATTTCCTGTAAATAGAAGCATTTCTTCCTTTTCTTCCAAANAAAAAAAAAAAAAAGTAAGAACCCTTAAAAAAAATGATCTGTGCACTCAACATTTTCAAAACCTAATTAAAATAAAGTACTAAAATTAAGAGAGAGAGAGAGAATAAAAGCTGAACAGAGAGTTCATAAAATATCCCTAGCTGTCGGCAAAGATTTTATCTTTGTCATTTAATGATGATGAAGCCAAGTAACTGTTGCGGGAATGGAAGCAGGCTGATGAAGAAGGCTTTCAAATTGAAGTGAAGGATATCGCAATTTATATTTTTCTCCGTAGCTCTTCTTACTTTCTAAATTTCATTACTTTCTGTATTAGATATCCCTTTCAACAGATAGTCATGTGTTGGTCAAAGATATAATGCTTTAATATGCTTCTGTTCATGTCAAATTGTTCATGTACCAGCAAGTTCTAAGCAGTTCATAAAATATCAGAGGATTAGTAATTAATAAAAATGTTAACTTTCATGGGAAATTAGCTTGTGAAGAAAACTTTTCTGGTATTTGATGGTACTTGTGCAAGATTTGATAGCAACATTCAGCTAACTGAAGCAGACTGTGTGCACTGTTAGCACATCCTGAATACTTCCATTATTTGAACACAGAGTACATTAAGAGTACATTAAAAATAAATAAGGTAGTTACTAAGCATAAATAAGTCCTAAAAATCATGGTATGTTTTAACAATTTTAACAATTTTCCTAGGGAAGAAAAAGATACACAGTATGATAATTTGTGGACATAATGAACTGGACATAGTTTTTCCAGTTAAAATAGAATTAAATTAGTATAATAAAAATACTGCTAAAAGGACAGTTTATGCATTTAAAAATAAGATAAGAATTAAACTTACTTAGATGTGTTTAGCATATTTTTAGAGAGATTTAATTTTACTTCATTCTGCATCAATAAATGTTCACTTATTTTATATTTAAATAACGCCTCTTTGTTACTGTCCACAAACACATTACAAAATTTTCAAAGCAAATAAAGAAATCTGTTTGCCATTCCTGGGTGAATTCCAGCTGTTTAAGCATGGTTTTAGTAGTAATTCTATTATAATTTATAAATGATCCAGGAAATGTTCCATACGTGTGTGCATATATACATAAACATATATATACCAAGAGTTACTCTGTCTACAAACAGACCACTTTTGTATCCTTTCAATTTATTAATCAAATAAAATGCAAAATAAACCCCAACTATTTTGAAAGATACTTTGCTTCCATCAGAGATTTTAAAGAAGCCCGACAAAATAAATTAAAAGAAGCAAAACATTTTCAATTTAATGTACCAATTTCTAACAAGAGTTAGATATCTATGGTTATGGGTGTATATATGTGAATGAACGAATAAATCCTTAACCCACCATATCTTTTTCTCCAGTTTGCAAGCTGTCACCCGTGAAAAGTATGGTGTAGATGGTAGGATGATACTGTACCTGATTGGCTCTGGAGGTGGTCATGGGATCAGATGGAGAGGACTTGGTGGTAGTTGGGGAAGATGGCAATGTCTGGGAACAAAGCAGTTCAGGAGCAAATCAACCTTTACAAGCCTTAGACTGAACAGTTAAAAAAATAAATAAACCAACAAAATAACATAACTAGAAAATCAAAATAAATAAAAAATGCCTAAGACAAAATCTTTCTCCTACTCATTGGAACTTAATGGAATTTAAATTCAATTGGATAAATAATGCATGTAAATATGCATGCTTATGCATGTAAAAACAAATTCATGATTTGAAATCAAGATGATGAACTCACATAAATACTAAAAAATATGCTGACCACATGAGGAATATATTCTTTCCTCACTCCTCCTCTTGGTAAAAATGAAGACTATAAGTAAACAAAAATTCCAGCAAGTTCAATGAGCACACTATAAACAGTTATCAGTCTATGAACAAATAGGGCCAATGTCTAAAAGAAGTTCAGAGACATTTGCTTTGGCACTTTATAATGCACCTTTCTACAGCCAGGACTGTAGCCAGCAAACTGTTCCATACCTTACAACAGTTACGCTGAAGCCACTGGATTTTGGCTATATACTAACAGCTAAAATATTCACTTTTAATCTAGAAGTAGGTGAAAAAATGTAAGCATCAATCTCACGATGGATGAACATGCAACTAATATCTTCACAATAATTAACTACAATATATTTAGGATTGGCTTTAAAAATGTTCATTTAGTTGAGCAAAGGTTAATAGCTTATTATAGTCCTGTGTTCAAAATAAACACAAAAAAGAATTAAGAGTCATATTTATTGATTGTTTGCTAAATAATATACATATGCTTAACATTAATTCTTGAACATATTAAAATAAAAAACACTGCTCTGTTTAAAAATTTTATATACACACTTCTGCTTTAAAAGTACTAGATTTTGACAGAAAACTTCTTTTCTTTTTATAAATGTAGTGAAAAAGTAAAATTCCAATTTTCAAAACATAACATACAATACTTATTCAAGGCATGTTTTTGACATCTTTGCAATATATAAATATTATAAAATACCCAAAATTACACTACTTTTATGTCAAGAAATAAGATGTTAAATTGCTATACAATGGAATTTATCATACGTTCATATAGTTACTAACCAAAACTATTTAGAAATAGATAAAGCAAAATTTCACACTTTCAGCAGTTCTGTTACTTACAATCATTGACAGTCCCTCATATAATAGGTATACATACTTTTGCACTAAAACTCTTAATGCATATGAGAAAGCTGGGACACTGTGAATGCATAAAGTTGTGTATTAGCAAAATATGGGCTTGTACATATGCACACACAAATATTTTAGAGGTATGTTAAACATTATCAAGATTCATTTTTCATAGTTTGTACATAAACAAACAGTCAAAACAGAAAAAAAATAAAATCGTAAGGAACAGATCCCTATTTTGTGTTTCCATCTTATAACTCACATTGAAAAACAATCAAAACAAAAGCAAACATACAGATTAAGTATCAGTTGGCACTCTTTCAAGATAATTAAGTAAAAAATAATGTATAGGACATTATAAAAAATAGGTAGCTTGAAAAAATGCTATTGTTCAGCAGGCACTACACATTGTAAAAATCAAGGCAATTATAAAGGATTCTTCCATGTCTTTCTGTACTAAACATGGGTCCATTCATGAGGAGTCCATTTGTGAGGGCTAGAATTATTTAGCAAAAGATGTTTAAATTCCACAATAGTTCTGAGCTAAGCATATTCAACTATAGAATTATACTTCTGATTTTAGTGAGATGCAGTATTTCTCTTACCAAAGTCTGAAACTGCAATGAACTGATTTTCATCATTTAAGCTTAAACATGAAAAAAACAAAACAGAACAAAACCAACCCAAAACAAAACAAAAACAACCCCAACCAAACAGAACAGAGAACTGTATGTTGTCCCTTACCTAACTACCAAACAACAACAATAAAAAAGATTATATATTTTGACCAAAATATTTCAGAAATCTGATTGTAATATTAACACCACTGCTAACTAGGGCATATGGTACCATATATTGTTTTGGCTACTTATTAAAAGGAAAAATAGTTTATTCTCGCAGTTGTTATTAAATCTAACTAGTGGAATTACAGGGAAATATGTAAAACACTTCAACACTGAATAATGACTTAATAACTGATATCACAAATGATTAAAGAAACTGGAAAAATTCCAGATTTCGATTCATATCAACCTCCCTAAAGCATAGAAATATATGGCTGCAATTAAAAAAAGGAGTGATGATAATTTTCTCAGGTGACTGTCAAACTATAACATCTATTCAGTAGAAGGATTTCATTATTTATTTAAAAAAAAGCTGAAATAAAATACAAAAAAAAGGATTAATAAATTTAAAAGCAAGACTGTACTCATGAACAAGAATCAAATATGGGCATATATGGGGTTTTTTTCCAATATACAGATATCAATGGTGAAATACTGAAAATAACAGTAAAATTTTTTGCTTGTGTTTTTAGTGCTTTGTTTTGTTTGTATATGAGACTGTTTGTAATTGAGGCTTAATATCTCTTACCCCGTATGCTGACATAACTGCTTTTATTTTTTTATATATATCTATATTTAAAAGAATTGACAATCTTTTTTATAAAGCCATCTTTTTATGTTTCTTTATAATTCTGGAGATACACCTATTTATTTCTTTGATAGCAAAATAAGACAAACTGATTTCTCAAACAATAATAAGAAAACCCAAAACCAAAGAACAAGCATTTGGATTTTGTATTGAATTTCCACTGGCTGAAAAGTAATTTATTGATACATTCTCAATTGCTTTGCAAAAACTTTTCATCAAAATTGCTTCT
>VXAU01000580.1:45479-55639 GCA_013399695.1 Formicarius rufipectus | reverse complement strand
TTTTGGTTTTTTTTTTTCCTGTTTTTTTTTGTTGTTTTGTTTTGTTTTGTTTTTTGTTTAGTTTTATTCTTGCAACTTGTAAAAGCACCTACATATCTTACTACAGATTTCAGAATGGTAACTGGTGCAATTTTTCACCTATTTTTGAAAGTGACAAAAGTTTATGAGAAACTGTTGAGTAGATGAAAAGACATTGTAATTTATGAAGCTACTTATTATTTTTTACATCAAATGAAAACTTCAGTTTAGTAAGTTTCATCTAGGTGACAGACTTAAATGTTGTCTTAAATGGGTGATGAAAAGAAAGAAAACTTATCAGAAGGGAAAGGCATTTTAAGAAACTAATTCAAGTTTCTTAAGGAGGAAGAACTTGGGAGCATTGGTGGATGAAAAACTGAATATAATCCAGCAATGTGCACTTGCATAGGCCAGAAAGTCAATTACATCTTGGACTGCATCAAAGGAAAGGTGTCTAGGAGGCTGAGATGTGGTTTTGTCCCTCTGCTCTGGTGAGACCCTACCTGGACAGATGGCAATGGCCATCTCTGCTTCCATATTCTTCCTGGATGGTCTGCTACAACACCTGCTTACCTATAAAACAACTGAAAGTTGGAAGGAAAATTCAACTGCATCCAGCTCTGAAGCCCCAGCATAATAAAGACCTGGACCTTTCTGAAAAGATCCAGAGTAGGAACACAAAGATGGCCAGCAGCTGGAGTACCTCTCCTATGAAGGAAGACAGGTTGAGAAAATTTGCATTGTTTAGCCTGAAGATGGGAAGGCTTCAGGGAGACCCTATAGGAGCCTTTCAGTACTTAAAGGAGGCCTATAGGAAAGATAGGGATGGACTTTTTATCTGGAAGAGTAGTGATTGGACAAGGGATAATGGTTTTAAACTGAAAGGTAAATTTAGATTAGATATTTGGAAAAAGCTCTTTACTGTGAGAGTGATAAGGCACTGGAACAGGTTGCTCAGAGAAGTTGTGGACTCTCCATCCCTGGATTTGTTTGAGGCAAGGTTAGATGGACTCTCCATCCCTGGATTTGTTTGAGGCAAGGTTAGATGAGGCTTTGAGCAACTTTGTCTAGTGGAAGGTGTTCCTGGCCATGGTGGTTGGACCTAGATGATCTTTAAGTCACCTTCCAACTAAAACCATTCCATGATTCTATGAAGTCTAATAAGCCTCTATAGACCGAAGAACTCAGTACCCATACTAAAAACAACAACAAAAAAAACCCAAACAAACCAACCAACCAACCAAAAAAAAAAACAAAACCGAAAACCAACAACAAACCCCAAATAAAACAGAAAAAAATACCCCACCAAAACCTCCCACAAAACTATGAAAAAAAAACCAAACAAAAACAAAAACAAAAAATCAACCCTCCCTTTAAGTCAATCTTTTTTGATGCATATTCTTAACAACATGTTCTATTTAAGGACTTGAAAGTAAAACACACTATTTAAAAATTATGAATGTTTCTTTTTTGTCATTGTTAACTTTTCTGAAGTAAAAGCAGTTATTTTCAATAGAACATGAAATTATGAATCTGAGCTCAGACATTCACTTTTGCATATTTTGAATAAAATGTCTGAGACCATGATTAATAAGCAGAAATTTAACACATGAGACATCTATATACTGAAAGAGCTGAAGTGAAACAGGCTGCAACCAAAATTTTAATTGAAAGTTCTAGAAGTGAAAGTTTTACTCTAGATTTTCAAAGAATAAATTCTAAATCCTTTTCTATGCTTTGATACCTAAACATTTCATAGAATCAAGGAATGATTCAGGCTTGAAGGGATCTCAGAAGGTCAAACAGTGTAAACTCCTGCTTGAAGCAGAGTTATCTTTAAGGCAAGCCACCCTTCTTTCCATATAATGCACAGTTCTGCAAAGGCCATCTCTGCTTCCATGTGCTTCCTGGACAGGCTGCTACAACACCTGCTACCTGTAAAACAACTGAAAGGTCATAGGAAAATTCAACTAGCCTACAAAGAAGCTGTAATAGTTTCTGAAGAAGGTGATGTAATAAGACCAGTTTAAGCAACCTTAAACATTGTCCACAAGTGCTGAACTAGAGCTGAGCTAGAGGTGAAATGTAAAGCCTTGTATGCTAATTACAAAGACAAAACAACTCAGGTTCATGATCACTTTATGAAAACAATATTTTACTCCCCTGAGTTACAATGTGGTTTGAAAGAGTTGGTATGACACTGCAATTAATAAAGAGATAAAAAGGAGGTTAGATGCTCATAACAGTTTCTGGGAAGCAAAAGGACACAGGAATCAGTTAATGCTGCATGATAGTTAGAAACAGAAGATAGCTGACATCTACGAAGAGATTGGCTATGTTGTGTAGAGATAAAAGATGAATACATTTGGCAATGAAATGACTATCAGACCTACTTGGAGGAGAGAACTACGTGGTATTTACTGGGAAGGCCACAGGATTAGGAGATAAAGAAAAATGCATTCAGGAAAGCTCAAAAGGAACCACATAGACTTGCATGCAAATCTTCTGAAGCTGAAAAAGCTGAAGTTACAAGAGACAATGTTCAGATAGCGACTTCTATTAGTAAGAAGAATTACCAGGCCAGACTCAGCCTCTGTGTGTCCCATGCCTTTCTTTTCTTTAGAAAGTGCTAAAATTCAGTCAGCAAAGGTTTTACCTACTGCCTTTCTCCATTGAATCTATAGCCAGAAGACAATATTTTTTCTTAACACTCTTCTCTAGGGTAAGTGTTGGTAAAGCAGCCCAAGACAAATACCAATAGAGAAATGAGAGTTGCATGCTCATATAGACATGAATGGCATAGCAAGGCTTCAAATACTGGTGTCCTTAATGGGAGAAAACTACCATGTTTGGTAGAAATACCTTCAGAGTTCCTAAATGAAGGTAAAACTTTATTACTTCAAATAAATTCTCCATCCCAAATATTTCTTTAATCCTCAGTGTAATATTTTGTGTGCCAATGTTCTTGGTTAACACTCTAAGACAGGAAGAGCCATATAAAAGTTTGTGTAAAATAAGAAATTGCAACTAATAAGGCTTATTAAAAAAATAAGTCAAAGTTACTTGTATTAGGCATTATACTGATCATTTTAATAAAACTGTGATCTGCCTGGTATTAAAAGAATTAACACTGGAATTATAAATCACAATAACCTTTACAAAATATTTTCCTTTTAAATTCTTAAATTGAGGCATTATATCTTGCAATAAGATACAGTATATTCTGACAATGGAGGACAGATTAATTCACTGCAAACTTTATCTAAGAACTAAGCTAACAATTTCCTTTCTTGGTGAAAAGAAGGAATTTTAGATTTATGGAGTCAATATTCATAGTGAATTTATCATGAATAGATGTTGTTTCAATAAAAGAGAAGTTAAACACGTCATTGTGGTTAAAACTGTTTAACATATGCACATGTTTATCTCCAAATATTTGCAGTTACATTATTATGCACCTGTAGTATACAAGTAATATATTTAAACTTTAAGATGTAGAGCTAGTACGCATTGTACTTTAGTCTGTCTCTTAATTTTATTAGCAGTGGCCATGTTCACTAATCTATCCCTCCAGAATTGAATGGAACTTAATATTCCAAACCAATAAACCCAAAACCAAAAAAACGTAAAAAAAACCCCAAAAACCCAAAAACCAAAAACAAACAAAAACCAAACCAAACCAAACAAAAAAACCCCAAACAACAAAAGACAAAACAAAAACAAACAAAAAAAGCCAATGAACCAAATCTCCCTCTCCAAAAAGAAAACACAGCAAAAGCCCAGCAACAGCTAAACAAATAATCAAACCAATAAACCAAACAAAAACAGTCCTCCACCATCCCCCTTAAAATAAAAATAAAAACAAAACAAAACAAAACAAAAACAACAAACAAAAAAAAATAAACCAAAAAAAACAATCAAACCAAACCAAACCAAACCAAAACAAAATAAAAACCTTCAACAACTTTGGAACTACAGAAGTACTGTGGAGGACAAGGTAATAATCTTTAGATACAAGAAAGGAAATATTTAGACATGTCACTAAACAGCTCTGTAATCTATCTTCTCAGGATCTTACTTAAAATTTGCTTCATTTCATTGTGAAGGGGAAAAGCACTTTTTATTGGAATAGAGAATACTCCTTTCCCACTGGGTTAAGAACCATTGGCGTAAAATCTAATATTTTATCAGCAGAAAAGTCACTTAAAATATAGATCACTTCAGCTTTTTCTCTCTCTTTCAGGCATAATCATTTTCATGTCCAATAACTGAGAAACTAATCCTAAAAAATTTGTACTTTCTTTTTAGTATTTTCTTATATATTACCTAAAGTCATTTTTATGTAAAATTACTGTATACAGAAAAAATAATATAATAGTAAATATTAGAAATCATATATATTAACTATGCACAGTTTCATCCATCTAAAGCATTCCGTTCCAAACTCATCCTGTCCAAACACATCTTCAAATAAGCATTCTGTGTATGTCACTATATACAAGGTAAAGTAATTGCACACAGTTACCAAATTATAGAAACTGAATCTTGCTAGTGTAGAAGGATGAAACACTCTTTTCCCACATAGGACAGGTGAGAAACTAAAATCTCTCCTATATAGGACAGAGAGACAAGAAAAAATTTTACTAATGTTCACTCTTTTCTTCATCTTTTTCTCATTCAAAACAATAGAAAATAATTTGAAATCCTGAATGATACCTATTCTCCATTCTCCTTACAGAGTACTTATTTTTTTTAATTAAAAATTTTATGGAAAATTAAGCAATACTAGGCCAATAATACCTTGCAAATACATTTTGCATTGTCCACAAATTTTGAAAGAAATCAGTGTGACATAGGTAAAAATGTCAAAAGTAACATAAAATGGAATTGAAGCAAACATGGCAAGTGATTACAGGCAAGATTTTTAAGTCTCTAGTTTAGGGTCTAAAAAAAATTAACATTTTTGGTTTTATTTATATACACAAAAGTAGGAAACATTCAGTTAATCTGTTGTTTTTCAGTAACACTAAAGATTTACAGAGGTTTACCATTTAAGAGTAAAACTCAGCAATCTTCAACTAAAACCTATAAACATATTATAACCTTATACAGTAAAGTTTATGAAAGAAACACGTTAGGGCATGGCATTGAAACTTATAAAATACTGTCTAAAAGAACTGCTGAGAAACATGGAACACATAAGTACAAGAAAAGAGTGCCAGCAGGTTACTAAAGTGTAAAATAACATTTTCTTAAAGAACACATCATATTGACCCATTGCAGCCCTAAAGTTTTAAGACTTTTAAGGAGCTGCTGTGACTTTATTCCCAACCAAAAACTCACTTGTTTGATGCGGTCTGGATTAACAGTGGTCTGGGGCTGTAGAATGCTGACAGGCTCTGTCTTGGCCACATTCTGAGGCATTTCTCGAATCTTCTCTGCAATGAAGCCATGAACTGCATTTAGTGCTTCCACTGTTCCCTGGATCAGACACACCCGCTCTGTAGTACCTGCAAATACAAAAGTTGATCTGAATGATGTGGATTCTTCAAGATCCCACAGACTGCTTCAATTAGGGCACAAAGATGGCACCCAAAAGCAACTTTGCAAAACGAACTAGCAATACCTCCATTGACATAAAAATAAGTGATTTCCAAAAGATAACATACTGATGATGTGAAGGAGTTTTAAACAACTTTTATTTGTGTACATCCTAAAAACACTAACTTTCCAAGTTAACCTGGATAACATCAGTTAGAAGATGCACAACCTTGTTCCCAAATTGAAACATCTGTTTATGCTAAAAAGCAAAACAAAACAAAACAAACAAACAAGCCCCCCCCAAAAAACCAACAAAAACCACAAACAAACAAAAACCAACAAAAACCCACACCAGTTCTTATTTATTGATTTCTGAATTAAAAACATCTACAAGATGGCTAAAGACGGATGCAGAACTGTGGAAAAATACTTCCTTGTTTTCTTGCAATGAGGCTGGGTTTAGATGATTTTGTATGGCTTTACTGCTTAGCAAAAAAAAGACTTTTTTACATAATGGGTTACAGCTTGATACATCCTCACTAGAGAAAGAAAATAAACCCCTCCAGTACTGATCCTAAGGATAAAATATGACACTTCATTGAAACAATCCATGTTCTGTATTCCATGTATCAAACCACTTGAATAGGTTCCAGAAAATGAGTTTTGACTTGAAAAACAGGATCTAGAAGGAGCTGGAAAAAAACCCAAAATAATAAAAAACAAAACCAAAAAGAGAAAAAAAAAACCAAACAACACAACAAAACAAATCAAAACAAAACAAAACCCAAACAAACAAAACAAAAAAAACCCCCAAACAAACAAAAAAACCCTTCAAAAACCCCAAACCAACAAGAACAACTAAGAATAAAAACAAAAAATCCCCTAAAGAAACCACAACTTAAAAGGGAATATTGTAGCTTCCACTTTTATTCTGCAGGAATACCGACACAAGACAGCCTAGATGTCCAAGGAAAACTGCTTTGAAATTTCACATAATACATACTTCCACTAACACATTTTTTACACTTCCAACATACATCATTTAATGATTTTTATTGCCTCATTGTTGCCTTCAAATACCAGTAAACAGTTCTACTAATAGAAGAAAACTATAACATGAACTATCAAGATATTAGTGTATTTTTGAAAACATAATAATACCATAATACTGACTGTGTTGCAAAGATATGCCAGATCCGTATCTCTATTCCATGTCAATACACATCTTGCTTGAAGAGGGAGAAATATAACAAATCTGAGCCACGGAATTACCAAAAAAATACATATAATCATTTTTTGCCATTGACACACTCCTGGTGAATACTACTGCCAAGACCACAAATGAATCTTTTCTCATGTAAAATTCATTCACTCTACCCATAAAGATGAAAATGCCAATGTAATGATGCAAACTAACAAGTTTGCAGTGATTTCTGAAGTACATAGCACATTAGTTGGCCTCATCGCCATTGTACAATGTGAACAGAATCACAGGCAATACATAGATTAGACAAATGTGCCAGGGTGGTAAGCAACTTTCTCCATAAAATTCCCCTCCAATTAATCTTATGTCTATACAATCAAGTGTTATCAACTCATCATAATCGCTTTTTACAACAGTGCAACATAGTCTTCAACAGAGAAGACTATGGTAACCTTAGTAATCTGCAAGAAAAAGTTGGGGTTTATTACTAAATGTTTCTCACATTCTTCTGTGAATGATCTCTAATATTGTTTTATTTCCAAAAGATAAAGGACCACACTAAGAGCCTTGCCTGCTTGTTAACTTAACATATTCATATATACTTAAAATCTGACTTTTTTCTTAAATATTGGACAACACTGAAATTCAACACTGTGGAAGAAGCACTACAGTGCTTCTACTACAATAAGAAACACATTTTTTTCTCTATCAAAATATGCTATTTTAAATAATTAAAATTATGATTAAAACATGTCAATCCACATTTCAAAAGATGTCAGTTTAATAATCTTTGAGATAAAATACAAAGTTAAAAAGATAGCAATATTAATAGCAATTAATAGTAATTACTCTTAATAGCAAGTTATACAAGTCTCACATTCAATTGTCTATTTCTGAAGAGAAATATTTTTAGAATATTTGTGACCTCTTACAGTGTCTTTTCAAAAAATCAAATTCAAAATACAGATGATTTTCTTTTCCAAATGCTCCACCAGAAGAAGGAGTTGGAATGACATCTGTGAAAGTCACCATAGCAAATGGAGTTTGGTTGTTAGACAACGCTTTCTTAACGCTTTTTTTTTCTTTATCCTACTTGGCTCCCTCGCCCTTCTTCAAACAGCTCCTGTGGTTTCTGTGTAAAGCAATCCCCCTCTAAGAAAATGCTCTAGGGAGTCCTTACAACACAGTATTAATTGTCTCCTAAATGATGAGATGTGAGGTGCACTGATCAATGCAGCTAATGCATGTGTTCTCTAGGTCAGCAGACAACATACTGAAACAAAACACAGATCAGGTTACAGGCAAGCTACAGGAGCCTACTTCGGAAAGCACTTAACAGGGATGACTTCTGTCAAAACACTTGAAAGGAAAACAGTCGATGCTAAAGAGGAATATTGTTAGACTTGACACTAAATGACTAAAGGGTATTCCGCAATCTGTGTTATTTCAGAAGGTGCAGCATAATAAAAATATGTTTTACCTCATACTCCAGATGAAATATGCTACATTTTAGTATGTATAAACTAGGGTGTAGTGACTGGAAGTCGCAGTTCCGTGAAAAATACAACGTGCAAAAGCACATTTCACACAGAGTTAAAGTTTTACATTGCATCACAACATTAGCACATTTAAACTGCATCACACCAGTAGCACATTTGCTTTGAGTTACACCCACAGGAAATAAATAAATTAAAAAAGCATGGGGAAATTGTACACAAGTATAGTTGGGAATTGCTTTAATCTTCTGAAGTGATGCTGTCATATTCTTTCACACAACTGTAATAGCTTTTCACTCAGATAGTACAGTACAACAATTTACAAGAGTCACGCAAAAGGAAAACTGTCAACTACATGACCACCCTGTATAACAAAAATAAGCCTATGAATCACTAAAGTCGGTGAAATTTTTGTCATTTTAAAAGCTTTTAGGCTCCATTAGTGTACAAATTAAATTGTCAGAATTGCCACTCATTTTTCCATGTTTCTGTGAACAAAAGCTCAGCCATCCACATACATATGTTTTTTCATACGATTTTCAAAGCATGCATTTAAAATATAGACCTCAATTTTAAAAAAGCTGACTTAAAGAAAATCAAATTATCAAATAATTAATGCCTATATTTACTTAGTGCAAGCATAGCCCATATAGAGTTATTAATTTTTTTTAGTTATCTATAATTCAAATAGGTGTTATGGTCATGTATTGTATACTGCCTTTCACATATGAAGATATAAAACATACACAAGAAAAAAATAATTTTGACAAGAAAACTGGCCAAAAGTAGAGTAGGTGATCATCATCCTTGTACACTAGATAAACTCAGAAAAAATACTTTTATGTGTATTCAAAAATAATAAAGTCCATGACANNNNGAAGAAACAGAAAGAAATCTTAATCAGTTTTTTTAGTTTTAGTGGGAAATTTTTGCAGCCCTTTTTTTTTTCCCCTTAAATACAAAACCAGACATGGCATTATATAAAACACTCTTTTTTCTCTGTAGTTCCAGGGGAGAGGGAAAGATGAAACCAATAGCAAGCATCACACAATTTACAAGTAAGTAAATAAAAACTTGTTTTTAAAACCTAAACAGCTTGCAGTAACTTTATTTTAATTGTTCATTTTTCCTTCCACCTCATTTAACTACTTAACGTTTTACTTCTGGTAAATTTCCTGGACACCATTCACATTACTTTTGTCAAGAACCTCAAAACAACATACCACGAGCTTTTTCTCTGAGGAGGTTGTTATTTACTTATTAGACAACTGATACAACTTTTAAAGCAGCCGCTACAGTGAATGCAGGGGATGCAACAGGATAAACGATGTTGTTGCTTTTAATGCTTGCATTTCCGTACTTAACCAGCACTCATCTATATATGGTTGCCACTACACTTTTAAATGCTTGCTCAAAAACTCTGGTTCAATGTGCACGAGTTTTTCTATACTCACAAAAATGCTCACTAAATGTTAAATGCGCGTCTGTAGTTTACAAACTTTAGCTGAAATATTTTGGGGAATGCACTGTACCTTTCAGAAAGGTCTGGTGTTCAAATGACTCTACAAATTTTTCATTGGGCTTTTAGATCAATATTAAAGAGAATTTGAAAACCTAAAAAGTACAATGCACTACCAGCCCAGGGTAACCCCAATACACCCACTAATTAACTCTCCTTGTATTTTTCCAGTGTACCATGCCAATTTCTTTGACACTAAAAGGGAGAACCTGAGAGAGAAGCCAAAGCTAAAACCTTAACTAAATGAAAGGCTGCACTAGAGTCTCCCATCAGCTGATTTCCATTAAGCTTTTTATTTGACAACTCCCAGTACAGTCCCAGCTTCTGATAGATGTATTTTTGTGACCCATGATCTGGCTGGTAGAGCAGGATTCTATATAAC
>VXAU01000580.1:2397-27237 GCA_013399695.1 Formicarius rufipectus | reverse complement strand
AAGTGACAACAAACGCAAAATTGGATTTTCTTATTGCTCTCTTAGAGATGTGGGGTTTGGTTTTGGTTTTTTTTGTTTGTTTGTTTGTTTTAAAGAAATGGTTTTATTCAAATCAGTATTATATTCAGGTGTCCCAGTGGAGCTGAGATGACAACCTTTAAATTGTTTTTGAAAACAGAGTACACTCACAATAATTGTGGATTAATAAGACTTAGGTTTTATGTAGTGGGATTCTGAATGGTTTCTGACCTTTAAACTTCAACATTAGACTACACTGTAGAGTGAGTCATACCAGCATTCTAAAAATATTTATTGAAATACTGAATTTTTGCCAATAATACATAATTCACATGTTGAAATTTATTTACTTTCTATATAAACTAGAACTCTTTTCCACATCAACAGAGGATTAATTTTCAATCACTGGTTAGATTTAACATCCTCTCAAATTTTAGTGTTCTGGTAAAGGATTTTCTGCACTGATTTTATGATTAGAGTGCAATTATTCACAGTTTATTTAGGGGAGGTCAAAAGCAGGCTTTGTTTAGCAGCATGGCCAACAGCCTTTTTCTCCTTATTCAAAAAAGATGTCCCACTAAAAATGTAGAAAAAACATGCTCAAAACCATGAAGCTGGTATCACTTGGCTCTATAGTTCCTTAAGTGCATAGTCTACATGAATACTTTGTAAGTGATAGGAATTCAGTCACATTAAATGAGATGTACTTGGTACTACTTGGGGCAGAGAACAGAAGCAGAAACACTATTATCTAATAAATAATTTGTATGTATCTGTCACTGTATAATGGAGAATAATGCATGGGAAGTGTTTTAATTCTGATGGCAATGAATAAAGTAAAAAAATAAGGGAATATTATATCATAAAACTTTAACCTTCTGAAACTCTTATCAGATAGTCCACAGTATCAATATATGTTTCTAAAACATTAAATGCTTAAGATAGAAAAGCACTTTAAAAAAATAAAACAAAGCAAAACAAAACCAACCAACCAAACAAACAAAAAACCCACCTTATTTTAAACCTAAAATTTAGTATTTGAATGCAAAAACTGAAAGTTGTAGTTCAGTTTAAAGATGCACCGAGGTTTAAAGTTAAACTGAGCTCACTTAATTGGGCTACATGGGAAATATCCCTCTTAGCCCAAGCAGTTATCCTTAAGTTCTTCAATGCAGTCATCCAGAGGAGAAAATAAAATAAAATTAAAAAAAAAAAAAAAAAGAAAAAAAAGAGTAAAATAAATTCTTCCAGACAATATGAAAGTTATCACAGCTGAAAAATCTGAAAATATATAAAGGTGTAAAAGCTGCTTTTCCGTAATTGATACCAAGCAAGTGGCAAAGCCATGTCAGGTGGAAGACTTCTCCGATAGCTCCAACCAGCAACTGCAAAGTCAATTATAGGCCAAAATAATAAAATAAAGGCCAAAATCATGTTGCCTCAGCAGTAGAGCACTTCGCTTAGTTCATTTAATTTGTTCCAGTTTATCAACCATTTTTCAATATAGTGAAGGGTCATAATACTGTGATGTCATACTGCAAAATGAGTAAAGGCATGATGAAATTAAAAATTTCAAGAAGTAATTTTAGTAATGCAGAAGGAGCTTCAAAAAGAAAAAAAATCCCAACCAATCAGATCTCAAATATTTATCAATTTTGTTCATTAGTCATACATATTTAAATGTAGATTAAAAGAAACCTCATCTAATCAGCTATACTAAAGATTTTAATTTTATGCAACTTGTGACTGTCTCACCTGCTTTTGTTTTGTTTCTGCAACTAGCAATTATAGGAACAGGTTGTCATATTCGACCTCCTCATATTTTTTATTATGAGTCCACTGCCTCCCTAAGTTTGCATTTATTCAACTGTTCAACTGACTTTGCAAAATATACTATATTCACGTTATTTTATGATTGTTATGTCGTGAATTATTTTCAGGACACAATGAAAAGACTTCAAAATTAGCATATTTAAAATAGGGTTTTTAACTGCCATGAAAACAAAATACTGAAACTATATTAATACAACACATGAAAACCAGGTCTCTGACATTTTGGTGTCTTCCTTCAATAAAGAGGTCACCACATAACTAAGTGGGAGTTGTTGGATAATTATATAACTAACTATAAATTCTTTAGGGAGAGAAAAGAACACTCTTGTTATTAAATGGTTATTCATTGTTTACTGAGGACAAGAAGTTAGTTAAAGTTTTGTGGGTTTTCTTGTTTGGTTGGGTTTTTTTTTATGTGAGTACATAAATGACTTTTAAACAAACACAACAGGTTTTATTGTTCTTATCCATTTTCCTGAGAAAATTCAAGTTACTTACTGAACTTTCCATACAGGTAGTATTAAGAAGATGTAAATCTCTTTTATTTATAAAGTAACACATTCCTTTAGACTGGTAAGACAAAACCAGTTAATACTATTTCAGTAAAAATACTTTGGTTTTGCAAACATGAGAGGGTATTAAATCTTAGCTAAAAATGGAAATGTGTTCGTTTTCATAATAATATTTCTTTCAGATTTCTGTTCCACTTATGCCATTCTATTCATATCATCTTGTCTCAAACAGGTTACCATCAAGATAAGTAATCTTTTTAGCTTCACAGAATAGTTATCTATTGTTTGAGCTCAAAGAGCCACTACTAATAGAGGTAGTAGACTATTATTCATTAGTATATATGGGTATCTAAGATACACACTTTGCCCAAGAACTTCATAGTCCTTTGCTGCCGTTGTAGTAACTTAGTACTGGGAAGTGCACAGTACAATTTCACACTGTCTTGTTCTCACATCCCGAGCTCTTTCTCTGCTCCTCTCATGCAACAGAATTCTTTTTATCCCCTACAATCTTGCATCTCCCACTGCAGCCTCAGGATCTCCAGCTTATTCTGAACACTGCCTTCTCCAAATAAGCTTTATGCATTCAGTTTCCTCCTTCCCTATACTACCTTGATGTGATGGTGAGGATCTGTCAGAGGGGAGACAAATAATCTCCCCAATCCTTACTTCTGTAGCCAAAACCATAGACTCCTGTCAGCCATGAACAGACACTGAAGGGGAAAGTGTATTTTGCTGTAGATGTAATGGTCTAAGGATGCTGATAAGCTAAGGGAAGACATTTTTTCTACTATTCACTCAGTTGGTATAGTAGGAATAGAAGGGGGCAAGAGAAAGCTAGGCTAAAATAAAGCTGCTTCCACTGAATGGCATTTTTAGTTCAGGTAGTTTTAGGACAGAACACCTGAACTGGAAAAAGTAGCCGAACAGCTAGGTTCAAGTCCAGCCAGAGGGTAATAACTCATGGTGCATGAATCCCAGAGACAAACACAGGATTGCTCCACCTTCATTGACAGAGAAACAAGGAAACAGTTTAATGAAGTTCAACAAAATACATTGCAAAGTCAGGCACCCAGGGAAAAATAAACCCATGCATTGGTACAGGTTTGGAACCAATAACTTGGAAAGCAGCTTCCTAGAACAGGTCTGGTGGACACAAAACTGCCCTTGAGCTAGCAATACACCCTTGCAACAAGAAAGCCCCATGGCATCCTGAACTGTGTGTAACTAAATGGTGGGAGGAAATAAAGATGATGAACCCAGACACTTTCAGTTGTATTCACTGAAAGGACAAGAGGCAATGGGCACAAATTGAAACAGGAAATTCTACTCAAACATAAGAAAAAGCTTTTACAGTGTAAGGGTGATAGTGCACAGAAACTGGCTGCTTGTAAAGGTTTTGCTGTCTTCATATATTTAAAACTCAACACAATGTTATTCTAGCTGAGAATAACTCTTTTTTGAGCGGTAGTTTTATATTAAAGAATCTCTAGATGTCCTTTCCAACCTCAACTTTTCTGTGGTTTGGTGTGATCACAGAAAGATGCAATAACTTTGCAGCCAAAGTAATATGTATCTGACAATCATATTAACTTAGCTTTTATAAAATTGATAATAGAAAAATTTTAACAAGGAAAACCAAAATATATTTTCTACAGGTACGTATCTGCCACGTTTCAAGCTCCTGCTCCTATAGATGTAATTGAAATGGAAATGTGTCTTACTTGAGAGCTATATTGTTTTTTCACCCTCTCTATAAAATGGCTGTCACAAAGTAAAGGAACTTTACAAAGGAAAAGGAAGATTCCTCTGAAGAGTCTAATTAAGGTGTAATTATACAGTATTTGAGGGTAATCTAGAAGTATATTTCTGAAGGTTAACATTCTTAAGATAAAGTAACAAACTTATAGCTTGATGGTTTGCATGAAGAACAACTAAACATTGTTAAGATTGCCAAGTATCCAAAGCAAAGGTTTAACTACATAAATACAGCAACTAAGATCATGAAGAAAATACATTCTTCACCACTGAAGCTATGTAAAGAAAATCCTCTATGCATGGAGTCTTAATGATTTGTATTATGTCATTTGGGAAGATCATTTAATCATAAGAGTTCAATGAGACACCTACAGGATTCTTTTTCCAGTATCAGTCACCTCACTGGAATGTTGTACGTTGGCATGGACCTGAATTAGGTCACTTAGGCGTAACTTGAGTACAACTAGCAATGTGTTTGCATTAATTTATCAACTCAGGCAGGCTCATTACCCCTGTCAAATAAACATACTACATTGCAAGAATGTTTTTAATTAATATCAACAGTCATTCTTAGAGAGGAAATGCAAGTGCCTAGAATTCAATTAGATTTGTTCATGTTAGACACTCAGAAGAAAAGTTTGTAAGTGTTTATTAGACTTTTCCAATTCTCTAATCAGTGCTGATAAACAAAAGACAAAACAAAGAATAATAGAAGATCCTGAATATCCTGTAAGCAATCATCAAAGTCCAGCTCCTGACTGCACAGGGCCACCCCTGCACAGTCACACCATGTGCCTCAGGGCATTGTCCAAATGCTTCTTGAACTTTGTCAGGCTTGGTGCCATGACCACTTCCCTGAGGACCCAGTTCCAATGCCCAACTCCCCTCTGGGTGAAGAACCTTCTCCTGATATATAACCTAAATCTCCCCTGACACAGTTTCATGCCATTCCCTTGGGTCCTGTCACTGGTCATCAGAGAGAGATGAAGACTTGCCCATCTATTTCCCTTCGTAAGGAAGTTATAACTGTTTTTGAGGGTTTCTCCTCAACCTCCTCTTCTCCCATCTGAACAGACCAAATGCCCTCAGCTGCTCCTCATATGGCTTTCCCTTTAGACATAGGTGGCAGGCATTTCTGAAAGTTATTTATGGTCACTTGGAAAAACTATAAGCAACGAAAACCAGCACCTTTGAACAGGCAGTGCTAAGTCTTACTGCAAGAAATTGCTCCACCCATAATTAAAAAAAAAGAAAAAATAATCCTCCCTCTTAGAGTCTGCTGAAAGTGTAGTCATTAGTAGCTGCCAGCAAAGTAAAACTGAATGCTTATCACTATCATAGCAAGCAGATTTCCTGAATCGCATAGAACACACCCTCTTGTTTAGGAGGAAGAACTGCATACCAAGTTGTTTCCATCCTAGCCAAATCCATGTGCACTGAAGACTAGCCCCAGCCTCTAAAAGCACTCAAGACCTGACAATACTGCTATTTATGATTTAAGAGGCCTAACAATCCTCACACTACTCCTCTATTTTCAGAGATAAAACTTAATTTAGGGATTCCTTTATCTACTTAGTGCATTTAAAGATTCTGCTATGAGAGAATCAGTATTTTTCAAGCAATAGACACAATTTTACAAGTACACTCGTTGAATTTTCATGACAAACTTAAGGCAAAGTTACCTGAAAGTATAAAACCAATGAATGCCTAATCTGTCATTTTCAATTCCAACATTTAGATTTTATTGCTATTCATACTTCTCCATGCAACTTCACCAGATGTGAAAAAAATCCTCAACTAATGAACTTGCTGTTAATTTCTTCAAATTTATCGGGTATATACTAATTCAGGACTGACTTCCATGTTGATAATTACCAAAGTTCATGTAAATTGAGACACCACAAATATGTAACCATCTCTGCATAGCCAGGTATCTTTCTTGACAACAAAAATCAAAATATGTAACCAATAAGTTAAAACGTACCAAATATGTGTAGGCTTTGACAAATAGTGAGCAGCTCATTTCAGAACTCAATTTCTAAAAGCCTTTCTGTCACAATTCACAAATGCTCTCCTAACATTCCTGTTGATTACACAGGAAAAGGAAAAGAATGAATCAAATACCTTGTCCCAGAAAGCCCTGGCTTTTCCTCACAGCTATATCCTCAGTACTGGCCAACAGCCCTTCCCATTCCAAACTGCATGGAAATATTTTAACAGAAGTAGGAGTTGGTTAAATTTATCTTAGGCTGAGGCCCATGAAAAAAAGAAGGTAATGAATTATGGCAACTATCTTGTGACATGGAACAGAATCAAAATTTCATATTGCTATATTTTTACACCGAATAAATAAAAAAAATTCAATATAGAAACATTTTTCATTCAAAAGCACAACATATTTTTCCAAATAAAAAGGCACACTACCTATCCTATGAGGGTAGGATGATTTTTGCATAAACTGGTGGGGCAGAACCTACACCTCCCAGTATAACTAAAGCAAGAAGTCCCTACATAATCAGTCCTTTCAAGATACTTCCATTATTTTGTTCCATCTTACAAAAATACAAATGTGGTACTTCAAGAGCAAACTCTTTAGTCTTTCACGTGTCAAGAAACTGTGCAACCACCTTCATGAACACAGTTGTTTTGTCATTTTCTTTCAGCACACAGCCCACTGACATGTGACATCATCCTAGTGGTAAGTCATGTAAATAGGAGCTCAGCAGTTCTAGGAGAAGCAGCAATCATGTTTATCACAGCTCAGGACTTGTTTCCCGCTTTTGATACTCTGTTTCCTGTTTGTGCACATGAAGCACTAATCTTTTCCCACCACCTGCACTGCAATTCTGTTGCTCCTCGAGAGGATTTCCATAGCACACAAGTGCCCTACCACACTATCGACAATGCAGCACGTCTGAACAGATTCAACAGATTCTGACATATCTTCTTTTAGGAAATTTTTTTAAGTGGTGAGTATGGTAACCTACACAAGTATATTTTAAAAGAAAGGGATATTTAAAAGCAAATGTCAGGGATATAATATGACATATGAAAAAAATATTAAAAAAAACAAACCAAAAAAAAANAAAAAAAAAAAAAAAAAAAAAAAAAAAAACCACATCAAACTACTCCCTCCTCCAACACGTATTCAGATGGAATTATATTTTTGGTTACTCTAAGGTTCTTTGTTCTAGTTTCCTGCCTAGATTTCCCCTTTTCCTGTGCCAAGGCCAAGCAGTTAAAGTCAGGATGATCAGAAATAAACTTTAGAAGCAGATGTTCCCACACAGTTTTGTTACATACTGGTAAACAAGGTAATTGTGTGTTTTCCTGACTATATACAGTCAAATACTACTGGAATTAATCCTAGGTAATTATAAAGCAAGAGGAAAATTAAAGCAAAAACAAAATCATATATATTGCTGTTAACTCTCACATCTATGGATTTACTCCATATTTTTTAATAATTAGCTGTTACAAAAATTATTTTTATACAACATTAATTTTATGCAATTAAAATACAAGTTAGAATTTCTTGTAGCAGTTTTTAGATGCTCATGTAGCAGGCTGTTTTAATCATTGGTTGCAATAGCTAATGTTTGCCACGCTAATTAAATATCAGAATTCAAAAACAAGTCAACTCCTGTTACAAAAATTTGGGCTTTTCAGAATTTTGGAAATATCATGCACTAAATTTTAACTATGACTCCCACTAACAAATTCACAACTTTCCTTATTCTAGCCACATTCCTTTTTATCTCCTAACAGAACACAGGGCAATGCACTAACTATGCACAGCTGCAAAATATGTGAACTCGGGCTTCAAGTGCAAGTTTTGCACTTTATGGGCTTGATCATTCTGTTGCATTTGTAAAATTTTAAAATATTTCAACTTTCATGCTGCCCACCTGAATTAAAAAGTACCCTCCAATGTGTAATGCTTCTGTATCTTCTCTTAGGTGTGTTAGTATAATTCCTCCCCAATGACACATTGCAGAAATTTTCAGTTTAATGTATGCTTGACATATTACATTTTCCTGAAACGGTTATGGGAACAAGACAGAATTTTGCCTGTCTGCTGTACTCTGTTTCAGAAGGAACCCTGTGGTGGAAGAGGGCAATTTATTCTTTTCAGACCCAGAATGATCTGCATTTGAAATGACTGGACTGGAAAGAAAAGCAAGCAGAAAAATAATCCCACCCTATAACCTCACAGTGAATAAGGAGATAGGTTCACTTGCTACTGTTTTTTTACACCTGCCTCCAGGTGTATATTGTCTCTATTTAAATTATTAACTATTCAAGTTTATTTTCTGTTCTAAAAATAATAGTATTTTAAAAACTTACACTTTATTTTCTACTGCATGCAGGGATGCAATTGGAATTGGAAGTGGAGTGGGAGGTTGTGTGTGGAACAACATGGATGATGGCAATATGGAATTAAATAGTTCTGAGAATAAAGTATTTCCCATGAGACAGAGTAGTTGGGACAGAGTGGGCCAGTAATGCACACATTTAAGTGGGGAACATACCTCCTTTCCCATGCCCTACAAGGTGTTTTGACTACATCTTTTACACCATCACAAGTATTCCTTTGCCTGAAAATGAATTAAATAAGCTTGGTGATCAGCTTGCAAACCCAAAAAAAAAAAAAAAATCAAAACATTTTCAAATGGATGAGTGAGCTGATGAGACCTGCTGCAAAGCTGGACAGATGCTACTGCTGATGCAAAGAAAGGACTGAAATGCATGGCTCCGGGCAAGACTACCTTTTTGGCAGTGACATTTAAATTAATGTCAGAGGACCACAAAATCACACCACTAAGCCTCTAGGGGAAAACCCTTGAGTTTCAGTTCTTTAATTTACATGTTCTTTATGTTTCTCTCCACAGAAGGATGAAGTGTTAATTACTATTACCAGCCGCACTTGAACTCACTCAATGTCTCACCTACCTGAAGGAGAAGAAAGCTATAAAGATTATTTGTTACTCTATTTATTCCTGGGATGGAATGAATCTCACCCATACTGCATCATTAAAAATCTTACTGGAAAAGAGAAAATGTATGTGTTCAACAAAGCTCTTGCAAGAGCACAGAAGAGCCCCTCTGGTTAGCGAGCATATTCCAGTGATGCACTAGGAATATGTAATTTTAACTGAGCATGTTTCAGTCTGATTCTTAACAGTAGGTGGAAGATTAGCCTTTTAGAACTGCAGAAAAAAGTAACAAATTGTAAGTTATTGTGCATGCTTGATATTGCACTTATCCTGATTTGTAGGGAAATCAGACTATTAAAGATGACTGCAAGCAATTGCAGATTGTTTTAACAGCTCTAAGTTATTTTGATACTATAGAATGCAATTTAGGAATACTGCAGAATAAGTAGACAAAGACAATTTTTGTAAAATATATTGAATATGAAAGAAATAATAAAAACTGGATGATTGCTAAAAAGGTGGGAAGATAAAATTATAATGCCTTAATAGTTAAAAGCTACATTTGCCCTAACACTTACGAGAAATATTTCTGAATTTTTACAGAAAACAGTATATTCAGTTAGGTTTTCACACAATTAAATAAATAATTAAAAAACCCCTGACAGAATCTCTCTTGTTCCTTTGAAGTGCAAGGAAAAAATTACCATGGAAACAACAAGCACAAAACTGTGATAAAAATTAGAAAGAAGCGCCATTGCTTCCAGCAGTGAAGAAAAAATACTGGCAAGGCTACAGTAACTAATTAATGTCATCAGTCTTTCAAATATTTACTTACATGACTACATGTTATTCAGATGAATCCTCCCCCTAAACTTGATTTGACTCAATTTGAAGGGAAAAACCAAATCAAACAAACAAAAACCAAAACGAAAAACAAAAACAAAAACAAAAAACCCCAACCCAAACCAAACGAAAACAACAAAAAAACCCCCAACAAAATAAAATTCAAAATACACAGGACTACAGGACTTGCAGTTACTATGTAACTGCTAAACGCTGTACTGTAATCAGAAGCTCTTCATACAGCTGTTTCTATTTATAGCATTTCGTTTCTTGCATCACTATGTATTTCACAGAATCACAGAAAGACTGTAGTTACAAAATACCTTTGGAGATCACCTAGCCCAAATCCCTGCTCAAGCAGGATCGCCTACAGCAGCTCGCCTGTTTCAGTGTTGCTTTTTGTTTGTTGTTGGTTTTTTTGTTGGGTTTTTTTTGGTTGTTTTTTTAAAATCAGACCTTCTTAGTTTCAGAATTTGCTTCTCGGTTAATTAATACTTAAAAAATGGCCATCACTACATTATAGTGATGGGGGGAGGGGGGAAGAGAAGAAAGAGGAATAAAAGAACAAACAAACAAAAAAACACCCTAGGGAATAAAAAGAAAAAAAGCGCAAAAATTAATTTTAATGAAAATCATTTGCGTTTTTAAGTAAGTCAGGTAATGGGGCTTTCAGTTTGACGGAATTATTTTTCCATTACAAAAATGCACCAGTCACGTCTCAAATGAATTTTTTATAAATTGATTAACTGTACACTGACATCTTATTTAAAATAAAATTTAACTAATTTTTCTTGCTTTTTAACTTCTAGGTAAAAGGATACTGTGGATATATATTTAACTCACATATCCACAATGCATTTACCTTTACATATTCCTGCATAACTTCTCAAACTTACAATGTTTTCTTCTTAATATATTCAATCAAAGTAATTTTGAAAGTCTTCATTCCCTTGCTATATTTCTGCATCAGCTGTTTCATTTTGCTTAGCTTTTATTCTCCAATTCTGTCACTGTTACATCTATTTAAATGCTGCCTCTACTTTTTTTAGTTTTTTAGTCCTTTCCCAATCTTCTCTTCTTGCCTTTAATTCTTCTGTGGTAGTTTCCTTTGTTTGTTTTTTTTTTTACTGAACTGACTGAAATATTTTCACGATGTATTTTGCTTTGCATTATCACCCTTGCCTTTTAGTCCCAGTCATGAACAATCACAAATTTGCATACCCCAAAAGCGCCTGTATATTCCTTCCAATCTTGTCCTTTTAAGTTTTTAAAGAACTTACAGTTAAAAGACACAAAATTAACATCTTGTATTAAATATCTGTGTCACTATAATTTTTAATATCTGATACTGTGTTCTTTTGAGACATCTGCCATGGCTAATTTATGTATAAACATCTGTCTAAAATAATCTTATCTCTTAGTGTCTCCTCTTCCCACCTATCCCACCTGTATTTGTTTACAATTTAAACTGAGAATTCAGTGCATGTGATTTTATCACAACCATATTTGAGATGTCCTGCTCTAGTTGGGACTAGAAGTACCTGAACAAGCAGTATAAGATATTTTCACAAAACAGGCCAAGGAACAGTAGCTTTGCTTCAGAGCCTCTTGTTACTGATTTGTGTCAATGAAACCCCAGACATCAGCATTTCTCCACTTAGATTAAACCGTAAGGGATGTTTGGATGGATAAGCACTGCTAAAGGCATAATCCAAAACAGAACTCTTCTAATGAGTTCAGTTGATGCTGTATTAAACAGTATGTCTAACTACAGACTGTTAATCACTATACTTAATAACCAAACCAGATATAAAACCCACAACCACTGTCCTAAGAGATTAAGTTTAAATTAAATGCCTCTTAATTTAGTGCAGTACAAATTTTTTGCGTGCACTTGTGTTGAAAATGTTTATGTGATACCTGTATATCATATATTCCCCACTGAGAAGCAACCCATGTAATTCTTACAGCTTCTTTTATAACCAAATCAATGAATGAATCAGGATTCCTGTAAAATTAAACCAGCTCATACAGCAGGATAACCTTCTCTCTTGGAGGTTAACTACACTTTTCTCATTTTTGATTTAACAGTATATACCCATGATAAACATCTTGTCTAAGAGATTCAATAAAACTGCCTGTTAGTAAAAAAATAAAAGTGTAAAATTGGAAAAGTATACTGAGTGATCATACTCACTAGAGGTGCCCTCCCTTGCAAAGACAAACATATGCACGCAGAGACACACACACACATATATGTATTTAAAATTGTAATAGCTTTTTCTTTCTTTTTTTTTTGTTTTCTTTTTTTTTCTTTTTTTTTTTTTTCTTTTTCAGAATTATTCAAGAGCTTTTTCCAATTACAAGGTCTGCCAGTTTTGGAAGGAGAAAATATTCACAATCGCTATTTAAATATTGTGTCAATAAGATCAGGTGAAAATATGAAATCAGTTAATGATTACATATTTTAAGGCTGATCATAAATGAAACATTCATTATTAGGCAGGGTGAAATTCATATAAAAGAAACAAAAAAAAGAGTGCATTCTTCCTTTCATCACCTTTCCTTTGTCACCAATAAAGAAAAGATTTATCCATAGGAAAATTTGACCATGACTCTAATTGTAAATTCTTCCTATGTTGACTTGGTCTGGAAAATCTCTTCACTAAATAAAAAGTTGCTATTGCATATAAAGTCAAATACTAAATTATAATACACAAACGCATCATTTTGCATGCAAAGATACATTTCAGTTAAATTTGAACACACAAAAAAAAATAGCCTGGTGTCTATGTTATAGTGAAAATCTACCAGAGAAATTGTTTACTATCTAGATAAAACTGCTATTCAAGCATTCAAAATCAAAATATGTAAGGACTCTACTGGAAACAAGAATGGAAAACCACAACCAGCCTGATGCAGGGCCAAGTAAGGCAATAAATCAGACTTAGGTCAAACCACACTCCAGAGAGTTTTAATTTATACCATAAACAGAAACAAAGTTTAACAGGTTTTGGCTTATGTCAAGTGCTTTGACCTACAGGGAAGCTACAAATACAGATCTAAAAGCATTTATATTGTTTCATAAAATATGAAACATCATATTAAATGATTATATATAAAAGTAACTCAAAATTTGTTTTTTATATATTAAACAAATATATTCTAGTTGAAGTTCTTCTAAAAGTTGTAGACACAGAATTTCCAACAATTATTTTTAAGAATATAATCAAAGCTGTAAAAAAAATAAATCTTTTCACAGATAGTATCTATAATGGAAAACATGAATCCACATTGCTTTGTCTTTCAAAGTAATTTGCAGTCTCACTACCTTCAACTCAGAAAAATACAATTAATTTTATTATCAAAGAACAGATAATTCTTTTTTCAAAACAAAATATTTCAGGAAAAGGGAAGCAAACAAACTTGAAGAAAAATTCTACTAGAAGCATTTTTTCTAGGTTTTTTGTGGCTTTAGGTATATATTTCTTTGTAATTTGTCTTTCTAAAAGCATAATGTGAACTATGTTATCTAAAAGAAAATCATTATCAAATATAAAGATGTTTTCGAGAAAATTGCTCTTTAAATATTCTCTTTGATGAGATTGTGCTCTCAAAGAATCACTGCAGCCTGCAGCCAGAAGACAAAAAAGCAGACAGTAAGAACGTTAAGGTCAGCCTATGCTAAGTGGCAGAGTTTAAATTGAGCAACAACCTACGCTGCTCTGTTACAAAGTAGGAAACAGCGTTAAGGAAACAGAATTAATTATACGATTAACCTCAGTAGTTAATCTCCAACAATGTTGACAATATAGTCATTGAAAAAACCAAATCGATACTGCAATCAGAGCAAACTGTTTTAATATTATGACTGACTATTGTCCCTAAAGTCAATTTTAGTGTTTTCCACTACATAATTTGTTTTGGGTTTGCACTGAGTTTTGTTTATAGGAAAACATCATCATCTATTGGAAATAGTAGTTTCTCACTTACAAACATTTTATTACAAACCACGGAGGAATGTTGTCTTTCCTAAGGCAAAGAAAGAACAATCATACATGCGCAGCCCATATTCTTCATGTTAAAAATCCTGCACAAGACTTCAGTTCTCACTACAATTAAAGATCTATGCTTAATTTCAAGATCACATATCAAAGTAAAATGTCTTTAAATTAAAGTAGCAGTTTACAGTAAACACCAGATCTACAACCCCACTGGGATTTTCTTGTACTAGCTGCTGAGAAACTAAAGATTTAGAGCCCTGGTTTCACCAGGACTCTATCTAGATATAGTTACCTCAGTAATGAAAATATATACCAAAAATAATCTGAAAGTGGCAGTTTTCTTGATACTTGTCTAGATTTCCCCCCCATATAACTAACAATAAGAAATCACAACCAGGAAATATTTGGGCAGCTCAGTGTCTTAGTATCATAAATCGAAACTGAGAAGATGAGTACAGGAAATGAGTGATGGCAACATCTCAGAGTAGCAAATAATCAGTTGGGAAGAGTGTTAACTCCTTTATGATTTGTCAGTAATTACAAGTTTTCATTTGCAACACCATTTTGCAATAGAACAATAAACAAATTAGCAATAAGGAAAATGTAAACACAAATTTAAGGAATTCCTTAATATTCAACTTCTTTACACCTTGGTTATCATCCCTTTTTCTATAAAAATAGTCGTATTATGCTGAAGTATCCTCTTGTAGAACCCAAGTATTCCTAAATGCACTACACAGATAAAGAATAAGTTACAAGCAACAGGAAAAAGATATTTGTAAAGTTCAGACACACATAACTGTGTTACTAATGATGAGAATGAAACATGGATTTACAACACAAAAATACTACACCTGTATGCCTTTTGTCCTCAAGAATTGGAAAAGAAAATCACACATCTAACTTTTCTTTAGAAAGAATGGGATTACAGGGAATCTGGTTATCTGAAAATATGACCTATACAACCCATGCAACTGGACAGGAGGAAACATGAAGAAATTAGGACAAGCAGGTAGAAATTACATTTGGATGCTTTAACCATGAGAGACAGTGGAGTAACAGTTACAAAACACAGATGTGCTGGCCACAAGCTACTGGAAAGCAGCAGAGATACTTGTTCAGATTTACATGGTACTGTATTTTAGCTGCTCATATCCTTGCAGAACTGAAGTAGAAAGAGATCCGATATTTGAATATCTTTCTGACAAATGATAAATACATTAAAAGAAACCACATCTGCAAAACATTAGCAAAGAGATATGTAAATAACAAAGAAAATTAGGCAAAAGAAAACGGGGCAAAAGTTAATGTTCTGGAGCTTGATCTTCTCCTGAATTTCTCTTGGCCTATTATTACACATATAAATGCAGACTAGTAAAGTATTCTAAAAGCCTATCTTGCAATCTGTCAGAAGCTGTTTTCCTGACTTATACATATTTAACTGCCTAGAACAGGAACAAAAACAGTACAATGTGTAAACCAGTCATTTCTTGTTTGGAAACAAGAATAGGATCTGTGTTCACACAAGACACTGACATGAAAAGATATCTAGATAAACACTTAGGTTTCAGGATAAAATAGATCATATAATATAATTCTTTTCCATATCATCCCTCATTCAGTGCTCTTATTACACAACACACTAGAGACATAGAAGTAAGTTCTATATAGGCTACCACACAAAAAAGTGAATGTTGGCAGCAGAAAGCATTTAGGAGAAAGAATCTTCTTAGAATAATAATGCTTTAGCTTACAGAATGTATCTGCCACAACACACAGACTTCATGGGGTGGTATGTCTCTTCCTGTTCACCTACTATAGATTTAGACTAGAATAGACAAGTGTGAATCTGGGTATAAAGATTAATTTAGGGAAGAGTATAAAACAATCCCTCACAGTCTACCCTTCAAAAACAGGCAAGAGAGAATGTCTATATAACACTAGCCAAGACACACATATATTGCATTTTACAGGACTTTGTGAAAGGTCCATTATGTGGAGAATCATGGTATTCAAGACTAAGCAAGTATGAATGATAAACCATTTCAGTTTTGAGCAGAATATCATTTAATATTTTTATAGAACTGAAAAATACTGTGAGAGCTTTTTTATTCAGCCCTGACAAATCTCTTTTGCTCTGACTACATGCAAATGGTTTACACTTTAGAAGTCATAATGACACCAAAATGAACGAGCCCTTTTTTATTTTTTTTTTAATTATTTTTTTCTTCTTAATGGAAAATCCAACTTACCTAGATAGAAATTACTGAATATCCCAAAGCAACTCCTGCTAGTAGTGATATATATAGTATAGATTTAAATTACATCCATATTATTTTTAGTATTGGAGGGCTCGTGTTTAGAAGTGTTTATTTTTTGTTTACACGAGTATTGGAGGGCTCGTGTTTAGAAGATTACATGCTGAGATTACATGCTCAGTTTCAGAATCTGATGCTTGTCAAGTCATTGGGAAAAGTGAAACATAGATTTCACTGAAACAAATAAGCTTAATGTTACCAAGATTGTTATGTCTTCAGTAAAGACAAGACAAAGACAATCAGAACCGAGATTACAGATATCATTACAGTATGACATGTACTGGAAAATTCTGAAGCTGTTGCAAGTAGTGTAGTGAATGATTTGAAGTTTCTCTTAAAGAACAAGCAGACAGAAGACATTCTGCATCTTGTTTAGTTGTTTTTTATAATCTTTTATACAGAAGACACACCTGATGCCAGCATACCCACTGTATGTTCCGACAAAGGATTTGCTTCAGCTTGTTTTCAATAAAAGAGCACTCAAAAAACTGAAAGCAAAGTGTCTTATTCGTTCTGCCTTTAGAGAAACAGCAACAACAACAGAATGTGTAGTGCTATCAATTCTCAAGTCTGGTGTACATGAAAATAGATTTAACTTCCCTGAATGGATGTTTCTGAAAGGCACAAGAAGTTATTGACTATGAAGCACCTGGAAAGTGACTAGAAAGAGGACAAACTTAATTTTGCCCAATTACAAAAATTACTCCAACAAAGCAAGATTTTTATTTCTTTTAAAGTGATTTGGTATGTTTCCAAAATCCATGGAAAGTCAGAAGTGTAATTTGAGGCATAAACCTTGAAAAGGATCATATGTAGCAGCAAGCAAGGTAAGTTATTATTTAAGATCCCCTAGATCCCAGGTGAGAACTAAAGTCTGTATTTATGGTGTCAATAAACAATAACAGTAGGATTTTCATTTGATAAAAAAATAAACAAAAGTAGACTTTAAATAGGCAAAGTAATGTTTAAAGGTCCTGTGAAAATGTGACAACAGAATTCTAAGAAGCAAAGGCTCACAGGAATTCTAGTAAACTGGCTCCACTGCTCAGAGTACAAAGGTACCAAACAGGAAAATAAACACTCCAAAGACATAGAGATGGTTAAAAACCCAGTTCAGATTGGCTATGGAAAAGTTGGTTTTGACCAAAATAACCACAAGATAACAAACAAATTGAGAATACTTCCACCACAGAAAAAGATTTAGCATGGTATAACTTCAGTTTACAAAGATTTTGTTTCAGTTTGTCATGGGCTCTGGTAAACATTGTAACTCAGACTACATTAAAACGAACAGGTAAAACCTATATGGACATCAGAACAAGTTTTCATACAATTGAGTAACACTTCTGCCCCCTTGAGAATTCAGACAGTATGCCTCATCATTTACAGCACCTTTCAAGGTTTCTAACAACTTTAAGAACCAAACCATAAAAATATTCATGAGATCTGGAACAGTAAAGTTCTCAAACCTATCATGGACTTGTTCAGCATCACACCTGACAGGCTTCTCCATTGAAGAGATGAACACAAATATTTTATTAGCTATGGAAACAACTACTTAAAGTGAGATATTTTTTTCTAGCATATGTACCACCCATATATCTGATGACAGAATAAGGACAAATTTAACTACATATATACCCAACCTATGAAGGCCATAGGCTCAATTACAACAATTCTTGGTCACTAAGATTATCTGGCAAGGACCAACCTTCTCTGTTAGTTGCCTGTTCTCAGTTAAAAAAGCAAAATGACAAAGAGTAGTCATGACAAGATGACAACAGATTTGTTTGTGTTGGAAGGGACCTTAAAGATCACCTAGTTCCAAAGCACCTGCCATGGGTAAGGACATATTTCATAAAGCCCCATTCAACTTGGCCTTGAACACCTCCAGGGACAGGACATCAATCAGTTCTCTGGGCAACCTGTTCCAGTGCCTCACCACCTCCACAGTAAATAATTTCTTCCTAATATCCAATCTAAACCTATTCTCTTTCAGTTTGGAACCACTCCCCCTTGTCCTGACACTAAGTGATCTTGCAAAAAGCCCCTCTCCGGCTGTCTTGTAGCCACCTATAGGTACTGAAAGGGCACAATTTCTCTTCCCCAGGCTGAACAACCCTGCCTCCCCGCCTTTCTTCACAGAAGAGGTGTTCCAGATCTCTAATCATCTTTCTGGCCCTGCTCAGGAAAAGTCTATGTCCCACTTGTGCTGTCCCACTTCCCAGCCAGGAAGGAGAGGATTTGTCACATTCAAACTGGTTACTGGATAAAATCCTTGGAATGCCCTGATGGCTGAGCCATGCCATAAATTGTTCAATGGCAGTTGACAATGGAACAGAAGGCTCTGTCACAGGAAAAACTACCAGTTCCAGTGGCAGAGCCATACATGCTTCAGTGCCCAAGGACACACTTGGGCAGAGAGACACAGCCAAAGACGCAAACTTTTACTCCTCATCCGCTCTTTTCTTTTTTATAACTGTAGAGGGAATTATCTCAGCAGTTCACTATGATGTTGAAATACTTGGTATATATTTGTTCACATCCCCTTTTTTTTGAAGGTTCACATATTCAGATTATGCCTCTATGAAATAATACATACAGCAATGAGCTTACAGTTCTGTTGCCTTGACTATTTTAACTCTTTTTCTGGGAACTTCCACTAGGGATCACCACTACTATTCCCAAGCAAAAATGGCAATTCTGTATATTTCAGAATTCCCAATAAACTAAGCAATTTTTTTTCCTTAAAGTCTTAAAATGGGCATTCAATACTGTAATAAATTATCCACAATATCTCCATAATGGAGTCATCCATTCCCCCATCACTGTCATTGCATCCTAGGTCTTAGGATTATAGGTTTCCTTTCCTACTTCTGGAATGCCATCTGGTGTGAAAGTTAAGACTTCTGAAAGCCATGCTATCAAAAAATTAAAACAATCCTACTTAATAATGAATTTGAAGGCACAAAAAACCCTTTCATTTCTTCTCAAAAATGCTTTTAAATGATCACCATTGTGTTCCCATTCATTGCCTTTCTTTCTTAGGATTGCAGTATTTCTCCTACACCACTGACATTTGTTTCTATTAACATCTGAAGCCTGAACACATCCTTTGGACATAATAAATTAAATAGGCATTCTTTGTTGATATGAAAAAAAATAGTGATCATCTACTATATCTGGACAGATACGAAAAGATGCAATTTTATGTTTTTTGTTTGTTTGTTTTTGGGTTTGTTTTTGTTTTTGTTTTTGTTTTTTTTTAAGAAATTTGTGGAGCAGCACAAAATTAAAAATTACAGAAAAAATATTCCTGTTAAGCATCAAAACAATTAAAACCAAGACTAAAATTTCTTCCTAAATGAAAATTATAAGTACTTCATCCCCTCCCAGAAAGCAATTATAATTTTCTTGATTCATACAACTATGACTATTGGAGTATCTCTATATAAAACGCTCAAACGTTCCTCTAACACATTAGTATGCTGCATCTACCACTATGGTAACACCTTTTGTTATGCTAGTGCTAATCACCAATTCTGATGAACACTCATTTTCAGAATCAGAACTTCTGTTTAGAAAAGAAACCACCATGCTATGGGCTGCAATAGCGTAAGAGATAGTCTGCTTCTTCTATAGATTACTAACAATATCCAAAAGACAAATATCTGTAGATAAGAAAAAGTAAAAGCATTAAAGGTTTTTGCATGTAGAGAATTACCCATACACAGAAAATAAAATTCAAACAAACCCATGAGCTGACACTTGGATCAAGGACTGGAAATACCAGTAACAGCAGTAACTTTGAGATGAAGTAGTGGTGCTGGTATTAAAGTAGCCTATTTCTTTAATGCATTCACACAGTAAAAAAAACAACAAAACATAACAGAGAAGGCAGAGCCACAGCTATTATGAACATGACTCCTAGTTCACTCAATTTTTACATCCAGAAAAAGTTTCATCCTAGTTCACCAGTAGAGCCTAAAAAGGTAATAAGCAAGCAGTAATCTTGCAAATATCTAAGAACTCATTTGAACTAACAAGAAACAACGGCAGAAATTTAAGGCATATAGTCAAGCTTTTTTATACACTGACAGGACAGGATATACAGGTTTTGTTAGAACTGACAAGTTTTTTAATTTCCCTGTATTCTCTTTCATTTTACATTCAGAATTTTTCTTCCAACAATTTGTGATGCCACTTCCATCACATACATTCACAGACATGCATCTTGAGTAGACACCTGACTCTGTAATTATTAGAAACTGTAAGTATTAGAAACAACAAAATTTAGATTTATGAATTAACATAAATATTTCAATTTGTCCTATTTTTGGCTTAATCAATGCTTTTTGTGTGTCAGATGAACTATACTGACAAAGGGAAAGGTCTGGAATTGAGTTATGAAAGTGATTATCCTTCTTTAACTGGCAGCTGTTAGACTGCTTTTGAAGTACTGGGTCCAGGTTTGGGTCCTCCAGTACAACTAAGATGTTGATAAACTAAAGGAGGCTCATCAGGGTGTCACCAAGGCAGTCAAGGTTATGGACTACCCGACATTACAAAGGGAAGTTGAAGCTGACTACACTGCTGACTCTGCCTGAAGAAGAATTCTGATCCACAGGGTTTTTTTAATTTATTAGTTTTAATTTTGTCCTTACATGGATCTAGGTTTTGTTGTGTCACCATCCCCCCTTTTTTGAAGGAAAATCAATGTACTGCAGCGGTCTTTCTTGCTATGATCTGATACAACCTCTTCCTCACCTACAGTGCAAAGATTTTTTTTTTATAGAACATAACAGAGATTCATAGATCATAACAGATCCCACAAATGTGACCTGTTAAAGTGAAACTGATTATTACTAGGAACTCAGGTTATCAATTTATTTCTTTTTTTTTTCAGCTGTGCAAATATAATGTTTAAAGTCATCCAGGACTAATGTGTAATGTTTTGACATCTCCTGGTTTTTAGTAGACCGCTGTGAAGAAGGACATCAGTACAAAAGCATTTAATTAGATAACAAAGACAGAACTCAGTGTAAACAAGTGCAAGGTAATGCATGGTGGAATCTAAGCTACTTGTCTGTTAACAAACCTGGTTGTCAGTGTCAGTGAAGTATTTCCTCAATGTGGACATACAATATAAAGAAACATCAGCATGGCAGGTGTATGTTAGGAGAAGTGGAATATTCCAAACTGTATGCTTTTGCCCAATTACAAGGTTTTATTTTGGTGAACTAATCACATATATACACAATATTACAAAAAGTGAACAAACTTAGTACTTATAAATGTCTAATGCATAGTTTCAATAAGCTACAGCTACAGTAACACAACAAAAAACTATAAAAACATTAGAACTACAAGCCAAACAAGTTTTCTATTTAGCATATATTAATAAATCATGCATCATTTTTAAAAAAATGAGAAAAATTAAAAATAAAAAAATAAATCTACTTTCAAACAGTAAAAATAACAATCCTTGTCTTGCTGGACTAATCAAAGGTATTTTAAAAAGTCATTATATTAGCTATACTGGATACTATAAAATGAATATTTACCCTTATACATAAAAGAATGCTTTCATTTTACAGGCTTTATGATATAATCTAGAAGCATTTCTGTACTTTCCTTCAGTATTGAGATAGAAAAGTTAAACATTTTAATGTAAGTTTTCTTTGATATTATACTGTACTATATTTTCTATATTGCCTCTTAAGTAGCTTTTGTAGAAAAATTACCAGGAAAGATGAAATCATAAAAAAAAATACAATGCTTATAAAGAATGATCCTAAGAAAGACTGCAAGATTACTGCGTAGAAACTCTGAGGAAATTTTGTTAGATTTGAACATAATCTGTCCTGTAGTAACAAGGTAAGAATCATATAAAATATATAAAAACATGAACCATTTCTGACTGTGGACTTTTATACTGTGCAGTAGTAACACACTGGTTACAGATTAGAAGACAAAGTTGCACCACAAGGTAGATAGATGAAGAATATATTATACAGTTCTGGATACATATTCTAAATTATTTTCTAAAATTTGAAGATGCATTGATGTAATAGTAGATTAATGCCTCCTTTCTAAACAGTTTTTGAAAATGTCCTTTCCAAAAGTTCATTAGTAAACAGAAACTGCTACAGAATTGGAAGAAATGCACCTACATGGAAAAATTAATGACTTAAAGATGGAAAGACTAAACTATCCATTCTCACAAAGGAGAGAGATCACATATGGGAGATTACACAGGGATATGCAGTCACAGATCTGAAAATGGTAGAAGACATCAGTGTTCAAGACTCTGCCATTGGGATGATGATTGTTAAGCAATTAGGATATGTGTTTTAATGGAGGACCACGGAATGGTCTCAGAATTAAGTGATTGTGTAAAAGATCAGCAAATGACATTCCACATACAAAAATGTGATGTACAAAGGAGGCAAAACAATTCAAACTTCACACACAGAAAAATAATGGACTCAGAAATGTCCATTATTTCACCCATTTAAGTGTGCGGTTTTGGATTATGATATCCATAAAAATGTTGACTCCGCCTTAACAAAGAAAAAAATCAAATGTTAAGAATTTCTAAGAAAGGAACATAAACCAGAGAAGAGTGTAACAGAGCATATGATGACATATGAGGTTTGTATGTTTCAACTGTATCAGTTGTGGTCCCTTTACCTCTGAGTGAAGCATTAGAACTGGAAAAGATTCAGACAGGAAGTTAAAGCTATAGACTGATTTCTAATACAAGAATTAATGTAAACTTACAGTCCTCAAAATCTGGAAATGTCTTGAGGTAAATGTCAGATTATCTGCAAAATCATGAAGACAGGAAGAGGACTGATTCATCCTCTCTTCTAATACATGACCAAGAAGTTTCATGGAGTAAGGTCCAAAAATAAATTCAAGGATGTAGTGTCTCTTTTGCAAGTGCTCATTACTAAATAGGGTTTCTGTCACCTTTGTATACATTTCACTTTGTCACAAATGGGCTTTTAATGGGTGTATCTCTGAAGACTAGGAACTTCATACTTATAAAAACTCGTAATAATGCAAAAGATCTTAATCAGAGATTTCAGAAGAACACAATCTGCATATGTATTCACCTTTACTGACACATATGCAATACAGACATTCAAGTTCAACACATTGTACTGTCTTTCCTGAACATGAAGGTCTTTCCTCATCTATGGTTTAGGAAAGCAGCAATCATAATACAGTCTGAGTAAGCTATTATTGAAATACAATTTGTATTTTACACATTGTCAGACTTTGTGTTAAAAACATTACTCAGCATATGAAGTGTAATTTAAGGGATAATTATTCTGAACATCAGATTTCATTAATCAGTACAAGGTCACTGCAAAATTGATCAGGACAGACATTATGTCTTCTAAGTCATTGCACAAGAAGATAGAATTGAGGAATCAAGATATAACTGTAAGATATGACAGAGAATGTAAAGAATGCATACAGAGAATCCAAGTGTTATTCCACTTACGCAATACAGACAGATTCTTTTCAGTTGACTACCAAGAATTTTTGACACTACCATGAACTTGATGAAACTTCTACCTATGGCAATGTAATGTGAAATACAAATCTTTTTAATGCATCAGGAAAACAAAAGGTTACAATTGTTAGTGAAATGATGAAAAGTTTTAAAAATTGATGTTATGTTAGCAGACAGGCTAACATAACTATACTACCACAAGAGATGAGTAAAAAATATTCTATAACTGCTTGAAGTTAAATAAAAACAAATGTGTAAAAAAGGTTTTAAATGTATTAAATATCTGGTTTAATGACTACAAAGTCAAACATTTGAATGTAAAAGCAATGTTCTGTAAAAGAGTTACAGTAGAGACATGAAATCCATAAATGACATTTATACATACTTAGAATTAATGTTTCAATGCTTATATCAAGTACACTGTCTTTGAAAGAGAATTTGAATGCCATAACAAAAAAAAAGCCTTCACAAAATTAAGTTGCATAAATACATTGCTGACCACAACATTTAAAATATTCTATTCTATTAACAGCTACTAATTTATCGAAAAAGAATAAACCGCACAATTTTGACATCAATTACAGAACAGTACAACAACATTTTCATTTTGAAGTTGAGAACGTTTATCAAACTTTTCATGGAAATGCCCACTGCTAGTGGAATTCCTAGTCAAATCTTCGAGATGATTCACAATAGCTTGTAGAAAATTAGTAGATTCTGTATTTTCTAATAGCTTGTAAACCTTCTATTATCAGATTTTGTCATCTTTACAAAATGCATCCGCCCAGCATTACATAATGATAAAAACATTAGTTTGGTTTATATTAGCAATTGTTGTATGTTTATCATCAGGCAGTTTATTTTACATTTAAATCATTTTCTGAAAACAATAAAGCTCATGTTGCCAACTCCTTCAAAAGCATTTCCCTGTAGTTAACATTCTTATCTGTGAATTAATTTTCTCCTTCTCACACTCACCTCCCTAACTTTCTTTGGGTCTTATTGGTCCATCTCTATGGTCTTGTTGCATTGAATAACTTAGCTACAATAAAGAACCTATAAAATCCATAATCTTAACAAACATATTCA
>VXAU01000579.1:201108-224864 GCA_013399695.1 Formicarius rufipectus | reverse complement strand
ATCCAGAGCAAAGCTTGGAATTACGAGCAGGAAAGTAAGGATGCGCTCAGGTAAAGGCTGAGAGGAGTTCTCCTCCGTTACCTTGCGAGACACGGACCTTCGGCTGGGTTGCCGCAATGATCTGGGAGCAGACGGCCGGATCCTTCGGGATGCGGAGCGATGGAGCTGCCGCACGGCACGAGCTCCCCCTGCAGCGCCCTCGGCGGAGCAGCCGCGCCCGGGCAAGCCGGGAAGTTAAACCAAAACCGCCGGTTCGAATCCAAAAAAAGAAATCCCCCTTGCCGTCGGCGTGATGCCAGGCAGGAGCACGGGTGACCCTCGGGGTGGCAGGCGGTGCCCGGAGGGTCTCCGCTCCCTCCTGTCCCGGCTTAAACCGGTTCCCATTCCCTTTTCCCGCATCACCCGAAGGAGAACCGCAGGGCTCTGCTGGGAGGGTCCTGCAGTGCGGGGTGGGAGCGGGACCGCCCGAGCCCCCACGTCCTCCCTCTGCCTCCTGCCTCCAGCACCCACCTCCCACCTTTCTGCTCCAGACAAGTTTCAGGAATGCTTTTACCAACTGCATTCATTTTGTGCCCTGTGCCTGTGCATCTAACAGAGGCGGGAGAAAGCCACTGGTATTTTGGGATGCCTGAAAGAAACATTTTCTAAATTTCCAGTCCCCTGGGATAATTTTGACTAGAGAACCACGCTCTGGTCTGGTGCTGGTGGCTTGGGATGCAATTTTGGGTTTGCCCTCTAATGGATCAGGGAGATATTTATATATTTATAGCTCTGCTGGGCATTAACACTGTTCTGCAGCCAAGAACCTCAATTCCTGCTTTAGGTCTAAATAATATCAGTGGCAGCCCACGACGGAAAAGGGGAGGTTGAGGGTGCTGAAAATCCTGCTCCATGGGATCCAGACCAAATCTCCCCTTGGCTGCAGGATATGGAGTTGGGGGCCCAAGCCCAGGTTTAGGAGGTTACAAGGCTGGGGTTCCCCAGTTCCCTGTTCCCAGTGTTTTGGAGGGAACATGAGCAGAGGTTGGCAAATCCCTGCCAGCACAGGGGGTGCTGCACTTGTCGCTGGCCACGGTGGCACTGCCAGGGACTCTGCAGGCCACTCGTGCTGTTCTCCACGGTGTCTGTGGGATAACTTTTTCCTGCTGCAAGGATGTCCACAGAGGGATTTCTCTGGGCAGAGGATTGTTTGAGCCCCTGGTCTCTGCTCTTCTCTGGAGAGGGAGCTCTGCCAGGGGCACAGAGCACCTGTAGCATCGAGGAATGCCTTCACCCTTCCCTTGGTGCTCAGGAGCATCCAGTAATATTTCCAAGTGTATCATCAGGACAGATTTCCTGGAACAGGTGATGCCCATCTCCCCTGGGTGGCTGCAGTTGTGGAAGGGGACTGCATGTGTCACCACAGTCAGTGTGCAGCAGGAGGAGGCAGAAACAACAGTTCACAGAATCACAGAATCAGAGAATATCCTGAGGTGAAGGGGACCCACAGGGATCACGGAAATCCAGCTCCCAGCCCTGCACAGGACACCCTAAGAATCACATCATGTCACCTCCTAAGGCATCCCAGAAGGTAAAGAGGTCACAAGAGGGATGACACAGCCTAAGGATCCTTCCATGGTCTTTGCCAGGCAGAAGGTGAGATTATCCCCACCAGCAATCACTAATGATCCTACAGAAACATCAACGGCCAGAGGGACAAGTGGGAAACACAAAGTATTAGTGGATCTGCCTGTGGGGATAGTCATGGATGTAACCACAGCAGAGAGATGACAACCAGGACAGAGGGGGGCAGTGAGATGGGAGTCTCCATGGTCCTCCTCCTCCAAGCCCTGGCTGCCCAGGTTCACTGGGGACTCAAAAAGGTGTATTTTGACTCCAACCCTTTCTGGGCACTCCCCAGGATGGGAGGGACCTCACTCACAGAAAGGCTGTTCCCCGCCCAGACCTGTGGGAAGCAGGAGAAGCTGGGAGCTCCCTGCAGCTCCCAACTGCCTGGGAGAGGGGACACAACTAATCCCCAAGTCCCCTGCCACCCAGGTCTCCCAGGACAGGGCCACTCCTCTTTGCCCCTATAATTTTGGGTCATTTTTTTCCCTTTCTCTCTTCATTCCTGGATCAGCTTCACTGCTCCACACTGCAGGGAACATTCAGAGAAAGGGTCCAGGGGTCTTTTTACCCAACACCTGGGTGCTGTCAGCAGGCAGGACCAATAGATGCACCAGACTGAACACCCCAAAACCCAGAGAACCATCAAACAGCTCCAAACCGCTGAGGAGTCCCAGTACCTGTGGCTGCCAGGACATCCCTCCTTCCCCTGTGATTCAGGATCTGCTCCTCCACAGATGGTCCTGCAGCCACCAGGACAGATGTCTCTTGCCTGGGGATGTCAGAGCATGGGCACAGGACATAGAGGTCCAGCCAGGTGCTCCACACCTGGCGCAGTGTGGTTTCCACAGGGTATTCCAACCCTGCCTCCCACTCCAGGCAGGACATGGAGCATTGCCCACTGTGGTCTGGACACCTGACTTTTCTACTGAGCAGTTCACCCCTGGTTCTCACTGGGTGGAAAATCCTGGGCATCCTATGGGAGGGAAATACAGACTTATTTTTTACTCCCCCTTTTCCCAAAGTTCTCTGTAAACTTCAACACATCCCTTTTTCACCACTGGGGAAATGCTGACTTGCCAGCACCTGTTTTTAGCCTCTTCACAAAACTAAAACCCCAGGAAGGTTCAGCCAATATGCTGGTTTTCCACAATTTGCTCTTTGCCAGAAACTCCAAGCCTTCCCCAAAAACTGCTGCAGCTCATAACTGGACATGTGTGTGGTCTACAGTGCAAGGGATGTAGTGCCATGAGGATGCTCTGTGCCTGCTGACACCGTGGCTGCTGCCACCAGGCCCCAGCAGGATTCCCCAGGGCTCCTGCTTTGGAATATCCCATTGGAAGGGACCCACAAGGCTTATCAAAGTTCAGCTCCTGGATGTGTCCCCATCCTCCTGCTGGATCCCTACCTGGTGCAGGCAGTAGAACTGCCAGGATCACTTTCCAGACTCCTCTGGCTCATTCTTCACTTTGCTGCACAATATTTCATCATCCACCTCAGTGAAATGTATATTTCCCTTTTAAGAGCTCTCCTAGAATAATATATTTTTTTATTATCGTGACAGTGAGGGCTCCTGTTGCCATGGCTACGTGCCCTTTGCTGGAGCAGGAGCTTTCTGGGTGTTGGAAATTCTGCTATTTTTCCTTATCTACATGGTTTGATTTTATTTTTTTAATTTGATGTTTACTCCCATTATCATCTTCTGAAATAACAGGTCATTTATATTGCATATGGATATGTCACCAGAACAGCAAAGCCTTCAGAAACAACCTTCTGCTTTCAGAAGGAATTTTTGGGGGCAGAAAAATCTACCATGCAGCACTGATAATATGTACTATAACAAAAACATAGAAACTCTGAAAAGGTCTCATCTGTGTCTCACCACATCATACATTAAATCCCAGTTTTGGCTTCAGGACTCTTGAACGAGTGTTATAAAATCAAGACCAGTTTTCTGTGGTCTTCATCCTGTTGCTGTAAAAAAAACCTTTACATTCTGGTTGTCAACTGAGCTGCCCTCCCATCCTGAGCCTCTTGAAACCTCAACACACAGAGATAAATTGATATATTAAATTGAGATATAGACATAGATGGATAGATAGATAGATAGATAGATAGATAGATAGATAGATAGATAGATAGATAGATAGATAGATAGATAGATAGATAGATGATAAAACAATTCAGCTTTTTACTCCAGCACTTCCTTACAGGTGAGTGCCATAATGCTTATATTTGGAAAAGGGATCACTCAGGCACAGAGGCATTACAGGAACTTTCTCAAAGCTTTTTTGCCTTGGGATACTTAATGGTGTAGGACTGTGCTCTGCTTCTGCTGTCAACACACTGGGAGGAGCAGGAATGTGCCCATTGTACAGAAGGGGAAACTGAGGCAGAGAGCCAGCCCATCCCTGCCCCCAAAGCAGATGAGAGGCAGAGCTGGGGTGAAAAACTCTGGCTTTCTGCTGAATATTTCCTGTGCTTTTAAGGACAGCATCCACACTGCTGCCCCCTTGTTTCATGGTGAGGAGGACAATCAAGGTGTCACCTGTGGGCTCATTTCCCTCAATCTCATGAGGACCAGAGATGCTGCGTGAAGCCCATTTTCCCTTTCCCCATACTCTTGCCTTTTTTGTTACTCTATTTTTAACTAAAAATAGTAGAAATGAGTGAAAGCAGACTAACACCACATCGAAACTCCCAACACTCCAGAAAACCTCCAAGAGCTGCCCACAATAAAGGCAACAGGTTTGCTAGTGAAGGTTTCAAAGGAAATGCCTGCAGTGAGATGCTGAGTGGATTTAAGAGTTTACACAAACGCACCTCGAGCAGTGCTGATGCTGGCTGGGTTCACAGGCTACAGCTGAGTGGGACGTGGTTTAGGTGGTGTCCCCAAGCCCCAGTGAAGCCCCTGGCCCTCCATGAGGCACAACCAGCAGGCATGCAAAGGACCCCCTGTGCCCAGGCATCACCTGGGTCTCTGCAGCATCCACAGCCCCCACGGAGAACCAAGAGATGGGGGAGGATGCAAATGTGGGTGTGTATTGTGGTCTTTCATCCTGGGGGGCTCAGGAGGCTGCTGGAAGAACCTCTGTGCAGTGGTTGGGACACAGGAATCCCCAGGTGATGCCAACAGGGAGGGGAAGGCTGCTCAGAGTCCCTTCACTGGCAGCTGGAGTGCTCAGGAGTGTCCTGGGAAGGTTATCAAGCTCCTGGAGAGTGTGTGATGGCAGGAAAACAGCAGCTGGGGAAGGGAAACAGGGTCCAGCTCCATGGAGAATCTGGGGTATCCTCACCTGGTGAGAAACCAGGTAAAAGTGTTGCTCCCCAGCTTGTGGAGACACCAACGCTGCCAGAAGTGGAGGCAAGGAGAGGTGAAGGGATGTCCCAGTGCTGCTCCAAGAGGTGGAGGAAAAGCTTCAGCTGAGCTAGAGGGTCTCACCTGGGCACAGCATTTCACACCTCACACCAACCAGCTCCATCTCCCTCCCAGACAAGCAGATCTCCACCCAAGGACGTGGCTGAAACCTTCCAGCACCGGCTGCCCTGCAGTGTCTTCCTGAGAACACCACGCATGGGAACATCCCCCCCAGTCTGATTTACCTCTAACCAAGGGAAGAAGGGGGCCATCCACAACTCCCTTCTCCTGCCTTCTGTGCCATTCCACATCAGGCTCTGTTCCCATGGAGATGGCACAGGAGCTGCTGGAAGGGGCACAGCACCCAGCCCAGCACCCAGCCCCGGGGAGCAGGCAAGGAGGAAAAAGTTTCATCCATAAGGAATGAAAAGAGGGGGAGCATGGGAGAAGGGAGCAGCCCAGAGGGCACAAGGGAAATCATTAAGGATCAGGATGCAGCCCTGAGGCCCCTTAGGCTGAGGGCACATCCCTGCCTCCCATTCCTGGCTTCCAGCAGCACCCACGGAGCGGGATTGGGTGTTGGATGCCCCAAGTGCCAACCCACATTTGAGATCTGACCACATCTACAGTGCAATTTTTAGGTACAATTTGATAAAAGTGAGAAATAAGTCTTAAAAAAAAAAAAAAAAAAAGAAGCTTTTTCATAGAATATCCTGGAAGGAACCCACAAAAATCATCAAGTCCATATCCTGACCCTGCACAGGACAGCCCCAAGAATCTGTAATTGCAGACACAAATGCTGATCCCAGTTCTCTTGTCAAATCCTAGTGGGATGTCCCTGCACAGGAGAACAACATTGGCGCTTCAGGAGGGCAGGACATGGAGCAACACCGGGAAAACACAGCAAGTGTTTTGGACAGCTTAAGTTCTGTTTTCTGCAATTGAAACAAATATATTAGTTTATTCAAACCTTGTACAAGCAGAGGAAGAAAAGAGTCGTGATTCAGAGTATTTTGGACTGTTTAAGCCTATTTTTGGGACATGGGCGTGGAGAGGTGAGCTGTGCTGTCCTGGTTTGCAGCCCATCTGCTTTGGCTACTCTTTGGAGGAAGCAGGATAAGCACTGAACACCATGAGCAGCAGTGAGGGAAACCTTGTCTAGACCTTTTCTTAATGGATTTAACTTCATCAAGAGGCTCCAGTGGGAAGTTATCACATGGAAGGAGAAGACGCAGCCACCATTGCACAAAAATAAGCCAGGGGAGCCACAGTGGGATGGGTGCAGGTCCTGAGGGCTGCCAGGGGTGTTCTGGCTCTCAGCACACCCCAGTATCCCACCAGCCCTATATCCCCACCAGGCAAACACCTGTAAATACTCAGGACTTGTATCTCCCAGAGGCAGGACTGGAAAAGCTCATCTTTGCCCAGGGATTTGCACAGGGATGGCACAGTCAGGCTGCCCCTACAGCGTGCATGTGGGGCTGGGGGTACACCAAGGGATGTGCCAAGGGATGCACTGAGAGATGCTCCATGGGATGTGCCAAGAGATGAACTGAGAAATGCACCCAGGGATGCACTGAGGGATGTGCCACAGGATGCACTGAGGGTTGCACTGCGGGATGAGCTGAGGGATGTGCAGAGGGATGCACCAAGGGATGCCCCTATGGGTGTGCCACAGGATGTGCCAAGGGATAGACTGAGGGGTGTGCCAAGAGACGTGCCACAGGATGCACCAAGGGCAATGCCACAGAATGCTCTGAGGGGTGAACACAGTTCTCACTTTTCAGGCAAGGACTCAGTCGAGGCTGAACAAGAGAAAACATCCTCATTACTGCCTTGGATCCTTAACATTTAACACAGCTTCCCCGCTCCCACAGGGTTCCTGCCTGGGTAAGATCACTCCTGTTTACATCCATCAAATGCCAAATACCGTTTGCCTTGTGCCCCAATGAGGCACGGTCTGTGGGATCAGCGTGTGCACAAACTCCAGGTGAATATTGACTTTCTGGTGCCAGCGCTCTGGTCCGAACAGCCCCCACTGCACCGGGCAGCCAAGGGGGCCAGCACGCCTGCCACCCAGCCAGGAACGGGCTGATTCCCCTGCCCTGCAGCATTCTGTCTGCCAGGGAATTTTCATTTGGTCTCTCTAACTCGAGAAGCAATTGTAAATGTCAGCACTAAACGCTCAGATTTAGGTGTTGGGTTGTCTTGTTTGATTACGGCACTAAAAGGTCAGGGCTGACTAATGTGAAGTACAAGCGGGATGGGGAGGGAAACAGTGTTCTGCCGTGGGTGAGCAAACACCTGGGGACAACCTAATCACTCTTCCTGCTGCATCTCTCTTCCCTCTCCACATCCTTCATTCAAGGCTGTTTGTCAGGTCTTACAAAGCCATCTCTGGAGAAAATTCCTGCTTATGACCCTGCTGCCAGGGCTGCTCCGCTTTTCCCATGGGGGAAATGGAGTGCTCAGCTCACCGTGGCCTCGTTGAATTTGCTCCCAAAGGGGAAGAGATTGCACCAGAGCCAGGCTGCAGCCACCCCCACTGCCATCACCCACTTCTCTCCATGCATGGCTCAGGCTGGCACCAAAGTGGTTTGGATGCCAAAGTCTCTGTTCCACCATTTACATTCCCATTTTTGCCCTCCTCTGGCAACCAGCTTCCCAAGAGTTCCACACAGAGTGCAGAATAGGACTTTTCCCCTCTTCCTTTCCCATTTGCCATCCATCTTCCAATACTTGCAATACCTTTAAATTCTCCCTCCCCTGAGTTGTTCCACTCACAGTGGCCAAATAAGACTGCAGTTGCCTCAGACTGAGCAGAGGAAATTGCTTTTTCCTGAGCCTGTTCCCAGCTCTACAAGCAGAATTCATTATATTTATTTTAAAGCTGCTTTCAATTCTTCTGCCAAAGCCCCAAGAAGATGTTACTCCTCCCTAGGGAAGTGCAGTGGTCCCAAGCAGGAGCACTCATTAATCCATGCAGATGCCATCCTGCACTAGAATCCAGTCCCTGCTGCCAACTCCAAAATCTCAACTCAGTGTTGATTCAGGATGTGTGAATGTTTCTGGGAGAGCTCTCCAGAAGCCATGAGCTTCTCTTGGGGAGGCAGTTTCTATCCTCACTTTCTCTGTGGTTTATGTTACAAGGTCCCACATCATCAGGGAAGTGGCATCACAGAATCATTTAGGTAGAAAATCCTTCTAAGACCATCAAGTTCAACCCTTAACCCAGCACTGCCAAGGGCACAACTAAACCACATCCCCAGGTGTCACATCCACACATCTTTTAAATCCCTTCAGGGATGGGGACTCAACCACTGCTCTGGGCAGCTGTTCCAATGCCTGACATCTCTTTCCATGAAAAAAATTCTTCCTGATGTTCCAGCTGCCCCTCCCCTGGGACAGCTTGAGGCTGTTCCCTCTCCTCCTGTCCCTGTTCCTTGGAGCAGAGCCCGACCCCACCCCAGTTCCCCTCTCCTGGCAGGGAGTTGCAGAGAGGAAGAAGTTCCTCCCCAAGCCTCCTTTTCTCCAGACTGAGCCCTTCCAGCTCTCTCAAGCACTCCTTGTGCTCCAGACCCTTATTATTAAGAGGCAGTTGTCTTATTCACAGGTCCCTTTGTAGGAACATCCCTGGGGAAAAGGCTCCCATTAAGCAGAAGATGATGCCAGAAGGATGAAGAGGCTCAGAAACTATGAAAAAACATAGGAGGAGAAAAAATCCTCACACCAGCACCAGTAACAAAAGCAAAGAAACCCAAGAAAATAAAATATCCATCTCCTAACAGAGTTATTTCCTTCACAGCCCAGGCATGGAGCAGGATGGAGCCTGAGCTGTGCTGGAAAAGTCAAGGCAGTTTGTGGTTTGGAAGATTAATAGGAAATCTACTCTGGATTGGGAGTGATTCCCTCTTTTATTGCAATGAACCCCAAAGAGTAATAGCTTTAGGGCTAGAAGAGGAAGGTAAATTGCAGTAATAATGTGTTTCCTTGTGCAGACAAGCTTTTGATCATAGAAAATACACCATCTGTTTCTAAAACAACTTGTTGTATTGATTTAACAGTCAGAACTGTGGTGGGGGGATCTCTTTTCTACCTCTTGCCAATCCATTTTGCGAGGTCTCCTGAACATGTGACAGTTAAATGCAATAAAATGTACTGGCTTGTTCATCATGAAAGGTTCCTGGTGCCAGGCAAGGGGCTGTGGGGTTCCTCTCCATCACCCTGTCCTGCCAAGAGCTGAGCACCCAAGTCCTCATGTATCCCATAAGAACTATTTCTTGACACCAAATAAAGCTGGTCCTGTGCTGCTTCTTCCCTGGGAGGGTGGGCAGGCCCTGGCACAGGGTGCCCAGAGAAGCTGTGGCTGCCCCATCCCTGGACGTGTCCAAGGCCAGGTTGGATGGAGCTCTGATCAACCTGGTCTGGTGGAAGGTGTCCCTGCCTAGGGCAGGGGGTTAAAATGAGATGGTCTTTAAGGTCCCACCCATCCAAACATTCTAGGGTTCTATGATTCCTCCCTGTCCTGAGCACACACACCTCACTGCCCTTGTTGCTCTGAGTTTTTATGGATTTCTCTCCTTTTTTTGCAGCTTCTTCCCCTGCACACCAAAGGCTGCCACAGCATCAGGGTCCCTGCACTGGGGAGCAGTTCTGTACATGGCAAACCATGTGTGTCACCCCAACACCTCCCTCAGGACTCATCCCTTCCAGGGCAGCCTCCCCCAGCCTCAGTCACTGCACCCACCCCCTCCTGACAGGGACAAGCTCATCTCAGGAGGAATTTCTTCACAGAAAGGGTTGTTAAACATTGGAACGGGAGGGGAGGTGGTGGAATCCTCATGCCTGGAGGTGTCCAAGAAATGACCGGATGTGGCACTCAGTGCTCTGGCCTGGGTGACAAGATGGGCATCAGGGACAGAGTGGACTCAATGACCTTAGAGGTCTTTTCCAACCTAAATGACTCTGTGACCTCTGTTAAGCAAATCATTAATTCCCCAGTGGTGCACTGAGATTGGCTGTAACCAGGGGACTCTGCAGCTCTCAGCCTCCTCACCTGTTAGTGCCACCTCTGCTTAACACCCAAACCACCCATCCAGGGCAATGGGGATTCCCCTCAAACACACCTCCAAAGGGAATGCCTGGACTTTGGTGCTGCCAACTCACTCCACTGCTTGATCAGCACATCAGGGACAACTCCACACAGTGCAACAGGATGCCTGACATCATCAAAAATCACAGGAGGTTTAAGTTGGAGGGACCATAAAGCTCATCTTGTTTCAGCCCCTGCCATGGGCAGGGACACCTTCCACCACTCCAGGTTGCTCCAAGCCCCATCCAACCTGATCTTGGACACTTCCAGGGATGGGACAGCCTCAGCCCCTCTGACATAATTCTGCTGCTAATTAGTTGCTGTAACTCTGCCTGTAGCCTGAGCATTATTTTCCCTGGCTAATGGCTTTCCTGGGAGACTTCAGGCTCCCCCATGAACAGCACCAAAAGAAAAGGAGAAGGTTAATCCAGAACTTGTCACTACAGTGGTGCAAACACAGCCCGTTCCTGTTGTCCCAACAGCACTCCAAGCCAGTGCTGGTGCTCAGCCAGGCAGTTGCTTTTCTTGGAAAAATACAAAAAGCAAAACACACGAGTTTTGAATTTGAAAATGATGCCTGCCCTCTGAATCCTGAAGTGCAGGTATCCAAATCCACTTGATATTACCAAATGTGGGGCTGGCATTAGCATGTCCCTCTCTGCCACTCCCAGGATGGTGTTGTCCACCTTAAAAGACTTTCTGTCCCCAGCTGAAGTCCCACATGGTGTCCCCAGCACTCCCAGACCAGCACCACCAGCTCACAGCAACATCCCACAGCCTCCACACAAATTCCTTCCTTCCCCTGGTGGAAAACACCCCGAGGCTCAGCCCAGGCATCGTCCACAAACTGATTTTCCACTTCTCCAAGTGAAAACAGGAGAATGATCTTGGCTTCTACTGGTTGTGATCTCCAAGGTTTATTTAACCCCCCCAAAAAAAGGCATTTTCATGCAGAATCTTTTGGTTCATAAAAGAAGTTATTCTGTAGCAGCCACCTGGCAACCCTCCCCCCCAAGCCAAGCAATAAAGTGACTCCAGAGTGAGCAAAACCAAACATACAGTCCAATTCTGACAAACAAAAGTGGTTCCTATTATTCCATACAACATGGAAAAATTTGGCAAATACAGTTGATCTGCAGTTCTCGTCTCTTAAGCACTTTGGAGCTGGCTTTGCCCTCCAGCCCTTGGGTTGTCTGTCTGGAAAACAGACACATGTCCTTGTGCTTCACGACCTGGGGACTCTCCGGGGGGGTCCAAGCCAGGTGGGGAAGAGCTGCCGTGGCAGCGTTTTAAAGTGGGTGATATAAATATAAAAGACAGATACAAACGGGTTCTTTGTACAGAAAATATCATCTCTCAAGGCACTGGGGTGATGGCCATGTGGCCACGCGGGGGCTCCCCTTGGGCTTCCCCAGCTACCGAGGAAGGAGGGCAGGAAGGGACCGCAGGATGCCGGTGCTGCCACCCAGGGGGGTTTCACCCCACCGCTGCCCCCCATGCCCCAGGAGGGGTTTGCCCAGCCAGAGGATTGCTTGTCCTTGGCAGGGGTGGCGTGATCCCACAGGGGCTCCAGTCTCCTTGGGATAGCTTGGGGCTGGGTTCAGCCAGCAGGGAGGTGCATAGATGGGCCAGGGGCTTGGGCTGCTCTGCCTGGGGCTCCACTCCCTTGTCACGCCAGCAGCCCCAGCCGGGTCACCTTGGCTGAGAGGAAGGAGTGGATGATGAAGACGATGGTTTTGGGGCAGGAGTGAAGGTCCAGTTGCTGCAAGAAAGGAAGGGAGGAATGTTTACAACGGGGAGGGATGTTGGTGCAGCAGCCAGCTTTCAGCCAGGCACCATTCAGAGATCCCCAAGATCCACCACAGCCTTGCTGGGGCCCTGGGAAGAGCTGTGCACTCTGGCTGGGTCAGGTGGACAGGCTATGCCTCACTCCCATGCCAAGCAGGATGGGTGCTGTGCACCGGGTGGGTGCTCTGCTCCCCTTCTCCCCCCAGGAGTGTGTAGGGGTTGCTGAAGGCAAAGCCAACTCACGATCTCTCCTTCTGGGCCACCAAAGTCCAGGTAAAGCATCTTGGCGCCGTCATCTGAGGACATCTGCAGCTTCTCGAAGGGCTGCTGAAGCAGGATGGTCCTGCTGAGCCCGGGCTCCGTGGTGGAGATGGTGAAGCCCTTATCGATGTGGACGGTCAGGGTGCACTCCTGCCCCTTCCACGTGCAGGCTGAGGACAGGGAGGGCACAGGGGTGAGCCGGGGATCCCCCCACACCGCCAGGGCCCCCCGGCCCCCCGCTGACCTGCCGAGACCTCCTGGGCCAGCTCTGCGGCGCCGTGAGTGCCGTCCACCAGCAGGCGCGTCCACAGGGCGAGCTCTCGGGGGCTCTCCAGGCTGAAGAGGTGGGTCTGCACGCCCAGCCTGCTGCCAGCGCGCAGCGCGAACGAGCGCTCGGCCTCGTACAGCGCCGAGCCCTTCGCCGGCCCCGAGTGCACCAGCCTGCCACAGGGGCACCGCTCAGCACCGCACCCCTGCACCGCATCTCAGCACAGCTCCAGCCCCGCGCCCCGCGTTACTGCAGTGCTGGACCGGCCCGGCATCGCACAGCTGCACCGCAACGACCCAGCACCGACACAGCACTGCAACTCTGCACTGCACCTCAGCACCGCCCCGGCACCTCGCAGTGCGCCTCAGCACTGCACAGCCCGAGCATCCCGCATCTCAGCACCGCACAGCTCCAGCACAGCCCCACATCCCGCGCCGCTCCGCCCCAAGCTCCGCATCCCGCCCCACTCCACCCCAGCTCCGCATCCCGCACCGCAGAGCCCCAGCACAGCCCTGCATACCCCTCTGCTCCAACCCCGCGTCCCGCACCGCATAGCCTCGGCACAGCCCCGCATCTCGTACTGCTCCAGACCCGCATCCTCCTCCGCACAGCCCCGCATCCCGCACAGCACCAGCCCCGCATCCCGCACTTCTCCAGCCCCGCATCCCGCTCCGCTGTAGTTGCGCGGCGGGGCCGGCAGGGGGGGCTGCAGCCTCGCCGATGAGCTCCCGCAGCCCCCGCACCCCGGAATGAGCCCTGCACCGCCCCCGGACACTGACACCGACACAGCCCCCGGACACCGCATCAGCCCCGGGACACTGCCACCTGCCCGGGACACTGCTACCTGCCCGGGACACCGCCACCTGCCCTGGGACACTGCCACCGCCCCTCGACACAGACGCTGCTGCACCGACACCCCGCACCATCCCCAAGGTTCTGAAACCACCATGCCCAGTCCCCTGACACCATCCCTAGACACGGCCACTATCCCCGATGTCCTGCCAACACCATCCCCAGGGCTCTGCCATCATCCCCACTGCCCTGCCACTACCTCGGGGCTCCACCGTCACCTCGAACGCCTCTGCCATCACCACCAGCCCTTGCCATCAGCGTGGAGCTCTGTCACCATCCCTGGAGTTATACCCTGATTCCCAGACCCTCCCACGGCCCCAGACACTGCCACCACCCTGTCCCCACGCAGGGCAGGAGGGCAGCGGGCCGGTGGCCCCTACCTGGTGGCGATGAGGGGGTAGCTGTGCGTGGGCTTGCCCAGGGCATCCCGGCTCTGCGGCAGGCTGCCGTACAGCAGCAGCTCCTTCTCTGTGAGAACAGCCAGAAGGTTCCTGGTGCCAGCGCTGGGGAGCTGCAAAGGGACTGGGTCAGGGCCACCAGCAGCGTGGTGGGCACGGCACGGTGTGAGGCGTGGGGGGTACCTGCTCGGTCAGCCAGCCCACGTGCTTGACATCCCGGCCGGCCGCCGTGCCCGCACCCGCCAGGTGTGCCCGCAGCTCCTCCTTCACCCGCGGCAGCAGCGCGCCCGCGTTCGCCTGGATGGCGCCGAGCCAGGACTGTGCCGTGGCCTCGTCCTTTGCCCGCAGGAAGAGGGCGACGCGCCCGTCCGCAGAACACACCTCCAGGTACCTGCAGCGACACGGCCCCGCTGGGTGCCCGTCGGGCCTCGGCTCCCCGCGGCACCGCGCTGGCACCGGGGTGGCGCTGGCACCAGGGTGGCACCGCCACCCCCCGGCCCCGCACACTCACCTGTGCTCCGGGTCGGTGGGGAGGCACTTGCGGGATGCATAGCACATCTTCAGAGGCACAGTGCGGCCCTCCCGCAGCTCCCGAGGGGGCAGGACCGGGGACGGTCCCTTCTGCGGGGCCGCAGGAGACGAGTCCCAGCTGACCGTCGCCCCCGCGGAGGAGTTCTTGAAGTAGGGAGAGATCTCCTTCATGTACTTCACTGGAAGAGAGGCAGCACCCAGCTGAAGGCATGGCACGGGCTAGGGCAGCCTCATCCTGCCCTGCTGAAACCACTGGCACTCTCCTTTCACTAGAGCTGGTGTCCCCTCTGTTACCTCCCCCAAGCTGCCACCCACGGGTGCTGCAGGTCCTCTGCCCTGCACCCCTGCGGGTACAGGGATGGCACTGGTGGATGAGGTTACATCAGAGGGTGACAGAGAATGACAGAATGGTTTGGGTTGGAAAGCACCTTAAAGATCACCTCATTCCAAACCCTCTGCCATGGGCAGGGACACCTTCCACCAGCCCAGGTTGCTCCAAGCCCCATCCAACCTGGCCTTGAACACTTCCAGAGATGGGGCAGGCACAGCTTCTCTGGACAACCTGTGCCAGGGCCTGCCCACCCTCACATGACACCTAGGACTCTCCCAGTACTTTTGTCCCACCATCACAGCACAGGAAACTCCCATAGGAGGGATAAAAATGACTTTTCCCCCCTTTTTAATTCGTTTAATCCAGACCAGTTCACAGATCCAAGCCTGATCACGTCCCTGGGGCAGCACACACAGGCAGGGGTGGGGAATGAGAAAGAGAGCCAGGCCAAAATTACACAGTCCAAACTGTGCTGGTACAAGCAGTCCCTCTGCCAACTGAGCAACAGCTCTCAAATACCCTGGCTTGGCCCCAGGAAAAGCCACGGAGTGCGTGCTCAGAGCTCAGCCCTGCCCCATAAGCCTCAGACCAGGGACAAGAAATCAGCTTTCGGTCCCCAGCAAGCCTGGCTCCAGAGCCAGAGCCCTCAGAGTCACGCTGGGATGGCAGCCGGCTCCTGAGGTTTAAGGGAAGGGGAAGATGAAAGGCTCCACAAATTGACGGGGCCCATAGCTACATCCTGCAAATGAGTTCAGTAACTCTGGTCAAAACCCGCTGGTTGAGCAGGCAGGATGCCAGTGCTGGTCCTGCCCTGGGGCAGCGTGGAACCAGCCAGTGGCTCCAGGGAAGGGCTTCCCTTTGGAGGTACGGAAAACACCATGGGGCAGACACTTGCCTGCTGCCACGTCCCCAGCCACTCCTGCTGGTTCCACTCCAGCTCCAAGTCAGCAGTGTGGGTGGCAGGAGGGGGGACATGAGCGTGGCTTGTAGGTGGCTGGATGGGACCAGTTCCAAGTGCTGCAGCCAAGCCATGGCAGCCTGAGGAACCAGGAAGGAGCCCTTTTCCCACCTGGAGAGAGTCTGCACGCAGAGCCCTCCAGCCCCACATTTCACCTGCCCACCACCACCCATCTTCAACTCATCTTCCCCAGAGAGGTGGTCACAGCACCAAGCCTGACAGCTCAAGAAGCATTTGGACAATGCCCTAAGGCACATGGTGGGATTGTAGCAGAGCCCTGTGCAGTGTCAGGAGCTAGACTGGATGACCCCTGTGAGTCCTTTCCAACTCAGAACAGCGAATCTGTGACCTTCCCCTTCATTCCTACCCCAGTGAGCTCCCCAAATCCTGACACCCAGCAGGAGCTGCGTGGACGCAGAGCCCCAAGGGTGCCCGAGGACACAGCTATAAAAGGCCACGATGCTGTGGCCCGTGGGCCGGGTCGGCCCCGGGGCCAAGGCGGCGGCGGGGCCATCAGCCTCGTGCCCTGCGCCTCCCACTATAAATAGCCAGCGCATTCCCGCAGGCATCCGAGCCACGCTGCACTTCACCGAGTCAGTAATCCCGGCAGCAGGGACCTGCCATTATGCCGGTGCCTGGGAACTAATTGGAGTTCAGAAAGATACCATTCAGCTGCTGAAACCCGAGCGATGTCCCCGTGCCAGCTCCGGGCTCCCTGGGCATGCCGGGGACATTACGGCATTCGCGGGGAGACGGTGGAGTCGCATCCCGATGGAGCCGGGGAGGAGGGGAGCGGTGCCCAGCCCGGGATGGGGCACAGAGAATTAGGGAATGGCCAGTGTGTGTGTATCTGGCACGTGTTTTTAAGGAGGACTTAAGGCCGGTCAAGAAGCACCAATGGGCTCCTACAGCACCGGGGCTCCTGAGCCAGCACAGGGAGCTGGGATTTGCTGGAAGCTGTGGTGGTCTCTGGAGCCACAATCCCATGAGAGCTGCTGTCTCCTCCAGTGACTCCAGCATGGGCTTTACAGCGGGTGACTTACACTTCTGCCAGTCCCTTCACTGCAGCTGGTATTAAATGGATTAATTAATTACCTCCATCTCATTAGAGCAAACAACTCAGACCATAACACAGCTACCAGCAGCAGAGGTGATGGGTAATTCCTAAGTTTTTTTCCTTCTAATTAACACATCACAGTGCCAGAGCTCCTGCCTGCTCCTTGTTAGCCTGCACTCCCCAAAGGCAGAAACACTGCCTTGCTGCAGTCAGCTTAAAGCCACCTTCAACAGGCACCCAGCCCTCGGGGGCTGCTGGGCTAATCCACACAGCCCCCAAAGATATGGGGGCTCTCCATCTCCCATAAGAGACAGCCTGTCCCACTGATCCTGCCCAGGATGGAGGAGAGGGGACAAATAGAGTCTTTAACTGCTCAGGGATTTGCACTGATGGACACTTTATTTTAGGTTCTTGGGGAACAGCAAAAGTCTCTGGGCTTGTGGCCCCCTGTGCCAGGATGGTGCCTCTGCATGGAGGTGGTGGCACAGAGGCATTCCCAGAGCAGTGCATGTGCCCTGAAACCTCAGCAAGCTGCATCAGGGACATGGTTAACCATGGCCCTACATCTGCCCTGCTCTTCTCTCTGTGTTGCAGTTGTTTTTTTTCCTCCTCAGCAAGCCAGAAAGGGGCAGAACCATCAAAATTCATTGGTTTTATTTCCTGGGTACAAGTTCTTCTCCATCAACCCATCCCTTCTAAGGATGGACAAGAACCATAAACCAAACATTCCTGCACCCTCAATCCTGAGTCTGGACAATGTGCCCCACACACATCCCATGGCTCGGCATGACCAAAGCCAAGTTCCTGATCCCAGAGAGCTTTGCTGAGGGACCACAGATCTTCCTCCAGGCAGGAAAACTGCCCCAGCCATGTGAACACCCAGAGCAGGTTCAAGAGCACCCTCCTGCTGTCTGGGCCATCAGCCTGGTGCTGCCACACTCTGCTCCAGCCAGAAGATCATGGCATGGATTCAATACAGATGTTGGAAGCCCTGGGCTGCACTGCCCATCCAGGGTAGGACAGGCACTGATGCTTCTCCTGCCAAAAGCTCCCCAAGCAGCATCTACACACTGAGTCACCTGTACTGGTGACTATCAGATCAGGAAGCCTTCCAGAGGCATCCTGGAGATCCAGTGCTGACCCTACAGAGATGCTAAGCCAGTGTCCAGCTGGTCCCTCTCTGTCTCAGGATCAGTGATGCAAAATTACCACATTCAGCTGGGGGCTCAGCAAACACACACCCCAAAGAGATACTCTGGAATCACCTGTAAACTTCAAGCCAATGCTCTGACATGCTTCCAAAATACTCAGCAGTCCCTTCAGCATCCCACCCAGGGACCATTCCCTGCCCTTGGCTCCAAGCATGAACAAAGCAGCAGCTCCTGGTCCCAACTGCCTCAGCTCAAGACCTTCCAGGAAGGAAGACACCAAGGGATGCTGCAGGGTGAGGTGCCACTGCCATACCTCCTGCTCCAGGACCCTGTCCCAGCACTCAGTGCCACATCCCATGCCCTAGATCTTTGCTAAACATTCCCATGCTGCACAGGCAGCAGGACTCAGGAAGATCATGGGACAACACTCTGTGTTTCCATGGGAGGAGAAACAACCCAAGAAAACTCCATAGGGAAAGTAAAGCTTCAGAGCAGTGAGGTGTGGAGAAGGCAGGAGGATTGTGGACCCTCATCCACTCTCTATGTGATCCCCAGGGCAGGTCCAAGGCCTCTGCTGCTGTTTGGGTTCCTTCTCATGGTTATGGCAATCAACCTGACAGAGCTGGGCACCCCCAGCCCCACTCTCTCTTGGCACCTTTTTGTTCTTCTGAATTTCAAGCTTTCAAGCTATTTCTTGTCCAAGCAAGTCCTGGAGAACAGCAACAGCCCCAGGAACATCCCTGTGGCCAACAAGCCCTGGGCAGCCGTGGATGTGAGATGCCCAAGGCTGCCACAGCTCCTCCTCCTCACTGTTCCCAGTTGTCCCCTTGTGACAATACAGCACAGGGGCCTCTCCAGGAAAACCACTCCTGTAACCAAAGCCCTTCCCAGGGCAGCTGGAAGGATGTTTATCAGCCTTTCTCCTGCCATGGAAAATCTCTGGATTCCAAGCAATGAAAATAAGACCAAAAAAAAAGAAAAAGTTGGGGGGGAAATAAGGCAAGGGAGAGCAACTCTCCCCTAAATAACAATGTAATATAAATACAGTCAAACTCCTTCTGCAAATATCAAGAGAATAGTTTGGCACATCCAAAAAAAAATCTTGGCAGGACACACCAAAAGGTATCTGCATGTCCTCACGCCTGGGCAGCAATGACAGCTCAGGAGCCAAAAGCCAAGCTGAGCACCCCGGGGTGAGATCTGGCACGTGGAGCCACTGCTGACACTCAAATTAAAACACATCACCTCCCAGCTCTGCTGCTCTGGAGAGTCTCAGCCCACCCCGCTGCCCTGCAAGGAGATGCCAGCCTTCCCAGTTCTGTTACCTGCTGTGATGCCACTTGCAAACCACCCAAAAACCTCCTAACCCCAGGAATGACTTCAGCCAGGAGGAGCAAAGTAGGACACAGACACTGGCTGTGCCAAACTACTCTGTTTTGGTGCTTACAGCACCATAAGGGAAGCTGGAGTCACATTTGGCAGCATATAGGGACCAGAAAGTGTCTCAGTGACGTTAAAGTGTTTTTCTCCAAGCTCTAGAGTGAGTCCAAGTAGGATAAAAGAGCAGGAAATCCCCCTTTTAACACCCTTCAGGCACCTTAAGGCCACCTCCAGTCCTGCCACCCCTCCCCAGGGCAGGACACATGTCACAGCAGTTCCTGAAGAGCCACCAGGATGGCAGGTACAAGGCAGGGGACACCCCATCCTGAGGCAGGGCCACCAACTCCACAGGACAGTGCCAGCCTGAAGGGGACCCCAGCACAGTGCCAGCCCAGCCATCCCCTGCTGGAAGGGCTGTACTGTGCCAACCCAAAGCAGGGAGGGCGTGGAGAGGCACCATATTTATAGGTGAGCAGCAGACTCATTCCCTGCTCCAGCTGTTGCCTCAAGCACCCCAACCAACAGCACACTGCAGGACCCCAACAACATCAGCTACAAACTCATCCCAGAGCCTGCAGAGCACCCTGGTGGGAGCCAACCTAGCCCCACTCTCCTCCCAAGGGTACCTGCTGGGGATTTTAATTAATTAAGAAGCCCAGCAGGTCACGCCTGAGCTACAGCAGAGGCCCTGCCTGCAGCTGCCTCACAGGAGAGCTCCCAGGGGATGGAGGAGCAGGAGACATAGAGGGTCCAGGGAGGGAAATGTTCTCTACAGGAAGGGTAGCTCATCTCCACCTTCAACAGGACCTCTCATAGAAAAGAAACCCACACGAAAGTAAAGGATGAACAGAAAATAACAGAGAGAGGGTGGTCCAAGAACAGCAGCTACAGGGAGGAATTTTGCAGACTCACAAAGAAAGCAGCTCTTGCATTTCTCTTTGGTCATTAAAAAACAAAACCACCCCACCACCAATCCTATCTGCTCCCAGCAGCTGTGCAGAGCAGCACATTCCTCCAGCTGATCCGTGGTCCTGCAGCTCCCAAGAGAGGAGGAATCCACAGCAGAAAGGGCTGAGCAAAGCTAAAATTGAAAATCTGGAGCTGAGACAATCTGGGGAAAGCACAGGAAAGTGGGAGCCACAGTGGTCACTGGCAGCAGAGCACACAGAACTCTTTCTTTGTCCAGGAACAGCCCAAAGAGCTTCCCCCAAATCAAACTTCCCTTTGGGATCTGCACTGGGAAGCGCCTTTGGTGCCAAGAACCTCACAGTTAACCAGGGTGACCCCAGGGGCTGGTTGGAACTGGAGGGGAGGGGAACGGCCTTGTCCTGAGGGACTAATTTGGGGTGCTCATCCCAGCCTGGCCAACCTGGCAGAGGGTGGGCAAACATGGACAGATGTGATGTGAAAGACAATGGGGAAAGAATGGGGCTTCTCCCTCAGTGCTCCCATGGTCACAACCCACTCCTCAAGCGAGGTTCAGGGAGCTCCTGCAGTGTGCTAGATACACTGGGACTGGCCACCCAGTACCAAGAGGTACCAGGGAACCACCTCCAGACTCTCTTGGGATGGTGAAAGCTGGATGCCTGAGATGTTTGTAGCCTCCTCTGCTGGATTTGGGGTGGTTACAGTTGCGGTTCACCAGCCAGGGATCCCCTGGATCCCCTGAGCTGCACCCCTCATCTGGTCCTGCCTCACCCTCCACCCTCCTCAACCTGTCCAAACCCCACCCAGCAAACCAAAGCTGCTCAGCAGGAGCAGGGGGCCAGCACACTCCGACCCCACTATTGAATCCCAGCCAAGGATGTGGGTTCAAATTATTATTGGGGGAAAAGCAGGAAGTGTCCTCTGTTGCCTCAGGATCTGCAGACCTCAGGGTGATGCTGTGCAACAGGAGTCCAAGACCCTGAAAACTTGCCCACACCTCCCACCACTGCCTGCAGTTCTGGGTGACAGAGCTGCTGGAGGGAGACGGGAAGATCCCAGCAGGTACCTCCAGCTCTCGGGCTGCGCAGATAAATTAGTCTGCCTATGCTGTTTCCCACTTGACAGAGTATGCAAATGCACATGCCAGTGATATGCCATCCCAGCACAGGACTCTTGTCACCCCCTGCATCTTTGTCTCTTACCTTCCAGGACCACCTCCTTGCCCGTCTTCTTCAGGGCCTGCACGGCTTCATCGTGCGTGGCCTCGGACAGGTCGGTGCCGTTGACGGAGAGGATGGCATCGCCCACGTACAGAGCCTCTGTCTGATCCGCTGCCAGCCCCTTGAAGATCTTGGAGATCAAGATGGGCATTTTATTCTCTCGGCCACCTTGAAACAGAAGAGACAGGAGCTGTTGGAGCACACAGAGGAGCAGGTGGGGAGGGGGATGCTGCAGTACCAAATGGTCCCAGTGAGGCTGAGCCCTTGTCCTGGCACTCAGCACACCGTGCCGGGTTAACCTCCTCCCTATTCCCTCAGATGCCCACAGGACACCTGCACCAGCCACAGCAGCCAAAGTACCACGAGGCTTTGCAGCAGGTCAACTGATTGCTCCAAAACCACTAGGAACGGTCACAGATTAGTCACAGAGCGAACACGTAAACCTGGCCATCTCCCCATCAATTCTGGCAGGAAAGCATGTCTTTATTTGCATTATTAATCATGTGTGCTGAGAGACTATCCTTGCTCCAAGGACTTCATGGTCTCAGATCTTCAGAATAAGATAAAACAGCTGAACATTTTTGGAGAGGCCAAAGAGCCAGGGAGAGGTGAACCAACCTGGCTGTGTGTTCCTTTCAGCACAGCAGTCCTATTTTACCTGCTGCTCCCCGCTCTCTTGACTAAAAGAATGCTATTCAAACTCCCGGCGGCTTCAGGAGATCAATTTGCACGTTAACTTTTGAACCCGCAGGGAGATCTGAGCTGCTCCGTGCCAGGGAGCAGCGATGCAGCAGCTACAGCAGCCGGGCATCAGCACCCTCCGACGTGCCCTCAGCCCCGGGACAGCCTGTCCCGAGGAGCCTCCAAGAGATGATCTTCATCCCAGAGGGAGAGGCTGAGCCCAGCCTGTTGTCACTGCCTGCCCCGGGCTGCTCCCAGCCAGTGCCACAGGCATTTCCTCGCTCAGCCGCCTGCCAAGCCCTGCGAGAACTCCGGTTATCAGCTGTCAGAGGCCCCCGCGGGGGCTGCTCCGTCCTTGCGGCAGCGGCTTCTCTACAGCTGCCAGCACCGAGTCCTGCCAGGGCCCGGAGCCCCCGCCAGCTCGGCTCCCCGCTGTCCTGCCAGCCCACAGCCTCACCACATGCAGGACACCTCACCCGCACCCCGGCTGCTGGTGGAGCATCCCTGGGTGAAACACGGTAGGCACCCACACGAACTGCGATGTGTCAGCAGCCCGGAGGGGAGGAATGTCCTGTCCTACCAGGGCTGCCCCACCGCTCACAACAGCTTCTACTGCCCAGTTTTGATGACAACTACTTATTTTCCACGTACGTCGCTGCAAAAATAAAGTCTGAACAGAACGAAGTGAAGCTTCTCCCTTCCTGGGAGAACCACAGAGAAAGGAATAACTTGGCAGCCAAGGGGTCATTACGAAGAGGATTTTATGGTTAAAAAAAAAAAAAAAAAAGGATTGGCAGGCTGGGACACCCTGCAGACACGGCCAGCAGTTCCAGCACCGAGATATACACATTGCAAAACCTCTTGACTTCCAGAGGGAGTCGGAGGCTGCGTTGATGTCCTCTCTGACTGGGAGGAGAAGCCACGTCAGGAGGCGAGAGCTGTCCTGTTGCTGCCCGCGGGGCTGCCGAGCCCGCTGCCTGCGCTGCCCGCATATGGAGTTACAGCCCCTCACAGCCACGTTCCGGGACAGACCTTTCCCTGCCTCTTTGCTGCCCTTTTCATCCTCCTCTCTCGGGGTTTCCGCCACGCTCGGAGCCGCGTAAAAAGCAAAGGCAGGCAGAAAGGCAGGAACGCCATCCCTGCCCCAAGAAGTTTCCAGCCTGAAGTTCAGGCGAGTCACCAAAGGAGCGGGGCAGCTTGGGAGGAAAAACGGGGATTATAACGGGAAGGCTTCCCGGGAGCAGACATCTCCAAGCCACAGCTGGCGGGTTTAACACCCCAGATCTCCAAGGGTTTTACAGCGCTCCCTTCCTTTATCTGATCGTTTAAAAGGGCATTTCCCAGCTCAGGGACACGGGGGGACAAGGACACGCCGGCAGAGACCTCCCTTTGGCTGTTAAAGGGCAGCTTTTGTGTAACGGGGTGCCCTCTGCATCCCATCCGCCTCCTGAGGCAGCACCTTACCCGTGGGTGCAGGGGGCCACTGGGAGTCCCCTCCAGCTCCCAAATGCTGGGGACCCCCCCACTCCGGCCGGGACACGGCGGGCAGGGGCTGGCCGCTCCCCCTGGACCCCGAAGCATCGCTCTCTCCATGGGCTGAGGACGTTTCAGTCCCGTCGGTGCCACGTGTCCCCTTCCCCATCCCGTGCAGGGGCCAGGGGGTGTGAGGACTCCCCACCCCAGCTCCGCTCCGCGCGAGCCGCGGAATGCCGACAACAACAGGTCGCGGTGCCCGGTGCCTTTGCCCCCTCGCCCCGGGACCGCCCCGGGACCACCCCCGGCCCGGCCTCACCTTTGATGCTGATGCCGAGCCCCCCCACGTCCTGCTTGACGACGCGCACGGTGCGCCTGATATTGGCGAGCGCCTCGGGCGCGGCGGAGCCCGGCTCGCCGCCGTT
>VXAU01000579.1:175194-200827 GCA_013399695.1 Formicarius rufipectus | reverse complement strand
ACACCCCAACCCCACGCACCGCCCCGCTCACATTGCGCGTCTCGTACCGTCCCGTTCACACCGCGCTCCACGCCCTCCACCGCCCCGTTCACATCCCACCCTCCGCACCGCATCGTGCACCACCCCTCCGCGTCCCGCACCGTCCCGTTCACACCCCGCTCTGCCCACACCCCGCTCCGCCCACACCCCACTCCGCGCACTGCACCGCTCCGCTCCGCCCGCGTCCCGCACCGCCCCGCTCACACCCCACTCCGCGCACCGCCCCGCTCCGGACCAGCACGGGGCACTGGGAGGAACCGGGACCCCACCCCGCTCTGTCTTGGGATGGGTCACCGGGGTGCTCCCCATTGCTCCCCAGTTCAGGGAAAAGGCACCGCTCGCTAGTGCTCCCCATTCCTGGCTCCATCCCGAGACTGGCACTGGGAGGAGGCACAGCTCCTCCGTACTCCCCGTTCCATCTCGGGACGAGCACAGGGAAAAAGCACGGCTCGCCCGTGCTCCCAGTTCCCTGCTCCATCCCGGGGCGGGCACCGGGAAGAGGTGCAGCTCCTCCGTTCCATCCCGGGACAGGCACCAGGAGGAGGCACAGCTTCCCCGTGCTCCCTGTTCCCTTCTCCATCCCGAGACAGGACATCAGGATGCTCCCCAATGCTCCATAGAACTCCCTGCACAGCCTGGATAGTGGGGCATCAGGAGGGACACAGGGTTCTCACCTATACTCCTCATTTCTGCCCGGGATAGGGCATTGGGAGGGATCCAGTGCTTCCTGGTGCTCCCCATTCCAGCCTGGGATGGGGAAAGAGGAGAGACACAGCTCTCCAATGCTACTTGCTCTGGACCAGATGGAGCACGGGGAGAGACCAGGACACCAAGGCCCCACTGCTCCATCCTGTGCCAGGGCAATGGCAGGGCCTGGTTTTCCCCACTCCAGTGTGAGATGGGTCACCAGGCTCTCCAGTACCCACCAGTGCTCCTTGTTTTGGCCTGACACGGGACATCAGGAAGACCCAGTGCTTGCCAGTGCTCCCTGCTCTGGCCCAGAATGGGACACAGGGAGGCACACAGGTCCCCGGTGCCCCACTGTTTCTCTGAAGTCTGGCCCTGGACATTCTGGGGGTCCCCATTCTGGGAGTCTCTGTGCTGGGCTGTGTCACAGGAGGAGCAGAAGGAGCTAGGCAGGGGTTGTGGCTCAGCTCTTCATGTGTACCCAGCAGCTACCACCAGGGCAGGAATCTCCCAACAGTCCCAGGAGATGCCAAACAGGAGGCAGGCACAGGGAGATGGTGCCTGCAGACATTTAGAAGAATCTGCATTGCTTTTCGTTTGCTTGTCCTGGATTTTGAAAACAGGAAGATTTTGACTGTCTTGGCAGACCCACATTTTTTCTGTACTAATTAGGAGTAGATAATACCTCTAGGAGTAGCAAATACCTCTTGGCACATCCACTCTGCCCCTTGCAAAGTGCTTCAAGCAGCTCCAGGGGCCTCTGGAATGGGGCTACTGAGGTCTCAGACCCTCTGGAAAACACAAAGATTTTTAAGAATTCAGTAACATTTGTGGCAGACTGGGAAGAGTGAGGGGCACGTGGGGCAGGCAGGGGGGCTGCAGCATGTGCTGCTCAGCACAGCCCTTCCCAGCCAAGGTCTGCAGCCAGCCCTGAGCATCAGCTTCATTCAGAGGGGAAAAATGCTCCTCGGGCTCCCTCCCACACAGCAGCAGCTGTGGAATTTCTTGAGGTTGCAGCAGAGGAAACCCTGAAGGTTATTTCTTTACAAAACAGACGGTTCACATATTCCTGATTTTCCTTTTTCTAAAAAGTCGAGGGTTTGGCTCAAATGACTCTTTGCCTTTGCAGTGTGATGCTGCTCATTGGACCAAGCAGTTCCACACCACTCCAGGGATATTCACCTTTGATCTCAACCCCTGCACACCCCGTGGGTCTGTCCAACCCCACTCCAGCTGTTCATGCCACTCAGTTCATGTACAGCAAGGGGAATTTGGTCCCTTGGTCCTTGAGTGGAAACAGCTCATCCCCCCTGCGCCACTCGCTCTGGGAGCACTCGCTTTATTTGCCAGCCAGGCAGCTGCAATCAGCAGTTTGTCCAGCTGTTCTTCGTTCACAGGGCTGCTTTTGATAATTCCAGCCTCTAAGGCCACATTCCCATCTGAAACAGCAGTAGAGATGCTAAATACTGCTTTTAGTGCAGCAGAACAGCACCGTTGGGGTTGTTTCCTATCATTTCTCAGTTCTGTGCCTGGCAGCATGGATGCTGAGTAGCATGGCCTGGATGCATGGAAGGCATCCAGATGGTGTCGGTGCCTTTCCCTGTCCCACTGCTGGGATGGAGAAAGCACAGTTGTCCTTGGAGCCAGGGCATTGCACTCTGACGTCACCTCCTTTGGGGAAACAGCCACACCCGTGGGTGCATTGAGGAAGATGTGCATTGATCCACAGTAGAGAGCTCATCCCAGAGCCACTGCTTCTGCCCAGGATCCCCTGCTCTCCCCTTCCTCTTCTTACGACAATTGCATCAATTAATTATGTAGGATGGAGAGCCAAGGCAAGTATTGCAGGTCATGTCTTCTAATGGAAATAGTGAGTCCAAAGTGCCTTTAAGTCCCTGTTCCCAAACTGCAAGGCTTACCCCAAGCAGGGGTTGCATCAGGATGGGAGCAATAGGGCTGGCAGTACTGGGGAACTTGGCTCCAGCACCAGGGGGCTCAGCTCCAGCATTGGAGGGGCTCAGCTCCAACACTACGGGGCTCAGCTCCAGCACCAGGGACTTGGCTCAAGGTTTAATCAAAAACAAAAATGATTCGCTCGCTCCTCTGCACATCTGGGTGAACTGTGAGAACTGTGGCTGAGAAGTTTGGACACACCAGGACATTCTTCGGGGTCTTGGTGCTCCCCAAGCAGAGGTGCTGCTGTTTTGGGGACTTCCAAGCAGGCTTAGCTCCCCCAGCCTCCTTAACCTCTTTGGAGCTCCGTCTTGTCCCAGGGCACACGGTGGGCACAGGGAGCCCAGCACAGGAGCGGTCCCGGCTCCATCTGAGCCTCTGCAAAACACCATGAGCGCAATCCTGTGACGTGGAGCTGCAGGGCAGGCTGTGGGGTGGGAGGGCAGAGGCCCTGGCCAGGGCTGGCAGGCAGAGTGAGCCCCAGCTGCCAGGCATGCCAGCAGCGTTCGGCAGGGCTCCTGCTCAAGGGGGGCAGGCGGGGGAGGAGTTGCTTGAAAAATTGCTATTCACAGAAATAGAAACTTCCTGCAGAAACACGCGTGCGTTGGTGACAAAAGCTCAGCTGGGAATTTCTCCCTGGCAGCAGGAGAGGTGGGAGGGGAAGGGGCTGGGGAGCATGAGAGGATGAGGTGCAGGACTGGGGGTGCTGCCAGGGCTCCAACCCTGGCTCTGGGAGAAATCTCTTTTTAGCTGAAAAAAGCACTTCTAGGCTCCAAACTGTCCCCAAGAGCAGGATCTGGCAGTGTGGCAGCAATGGGCTCTGTGTCCCTCCATGCTGAGCCATTTCCTCCAGCAGCACTTCCTTGGTGACCTGTTTGGATGCTGCAGAAGATGATGAGGCCCTGGCAGAGGTTGCCCAGAAAGGCTGTGGCTGCCCGTCCCTGGAAGTGTCCAAGGCCAGGTTGGGCAGAGCTTGGAGCGACCCGTTCTACTGGAGGGTGTCCCTGCCCATGGCAGGGGATGGAGTTAGATGAGCTTTAAGGTCCCTTCCAACCCAGATCATTCTAGGATTCCATGCTTCCCCGGCTGGTTTTCACGGTAGGGTTGAGCCTGTCCTGGCATTTTCTCTGCCTCATCTCTCCAGCCCCCTGTACTTTGTCATTAAGCAGCTATTATTAGTCTCATTTCTTGGCATAGCCAGGAGCTGTGTCAGAGCCCACCAGTCTATTTATGGAGTGCTGTGAGCAGTTTTGTTACTTGTGCTAATTAAGTTAATCCCCTCTGAAGCAAAGTAAAAGACTCTGAGAGCTCAAGTTCAGTCTCTGGGACAACATTCCCAAGCCATGGGGATCCAGGTAGCATCTCAGGCTGTTGGTTATCCTGACAATCCTTAGCCCTCAGCACCAAGGAAAGGCTGCTCTGCTCCATGTCCCCTGGGAATTCATGGAGAGGGATAGCACTAACCCTGCCCTGCAGGACTGAGCCCCCAAAACCCTGCAAGGGGTGGGATGGAAGGGAAATAAAATAGCTTTTCCTATCTAGATATATATTAATCTAGATAGATATTAATCTAGATAGTAGTAGATTTAGATATGCAATATGTATTTAAAAGATTGAGTCATCCTTTGCAATGAAGGAAATGTAGTGAAATGGCATTATCTGATTTTAGAATCACTTGGAATCTCTGAGTCCTTTAACTTGAGAGCATTGTCTATTTGCTTTGGGACATAATTAATTCCCGCGAAGTTTCTTCCCTCTCATGAAACCTATTTTCTTACCAAACCCCTGTAAGATAACCAGAATCAGCTGGGCTCTCATGATGGGAAAATCCTTATGCTACTGAATGGCAGATATGTGTTATCAGAGCAGGATTATTTTATCAAATAACAAGAGACTAGATGGGGAAAAAAGCAGCACCCAGGAGCTAAAATTATTTGCCTTTGGAAAGGCAAAAGTTGTCACACATTAAAGCTCAGTACTCACTGCCTGCTGCAGCTTTGGCTCTCAGATGCTCTAGGACCAAGTGGCATCAGTGGCAGGGATGTCAATCAGCCCCTGGGGTAAGTTAATGGGTATAAAATTTCTACAGCACAGGAGCTGAAGGTTGTAAAATCCACTGTCACATTTGCACTTCAGTTGGGCTCGTTCTCCCCACCAGTGTCTTCCATAGGGAATGGGGCAAACTCTCCACAGTTTGGGAAATTTGCTGCTTGCAAGTGAAAATGCCATTGCCTCCCTGACTGGCACTGGGAATAAGCACCTCTTGGACTGCAGAGTTTGCAGGATACCCTGCTGGAGACACTGTCCACGACCCTGTATGTCCCCTGGCACTGGGGTTGCAGTGTCTGGGCACCAGAGCCTGAGCTCCTGAGGCAGGGAGGGAGGGTGGGCAGGCCCAAGCTCAAACCAGGACCACTGGGTGCATCACTCCATGACTCCTGCCTGAATGGTGATGCACAGGGGCTCAGAGATGATGTGTGCTGGGCAGCACTTGGGATGTCATCTCATGGGCAGCCAGGCAGTGCTGGGGTGTTTTATCTCCAAGTGCTTTATTTAGCAATAATAAACCCTTCTCTGCTCCCCAGCTGCTCCATCCTGGGTTTAGTCACATCCCACGTATTTTCTAGGTGGGTTGCTAAAATCCTGTGAGTTCAGGAGGTTTGTCTGACAGACAGACAAACACACTTTCAATTAAAATTACAGAATTACATAATATGCTGAGTTGGAAGGGGCCCACAAGGATCATAAAGTCCAACTCCTGGCCCTGTACAGGACCATCCCTAAGAGTCACAACATGTGCCTGAGAGGATCATCCAAATGCTTCTTCAGCTCTGGCAGTCTTGGGCCTGCGCCAACTGCCCTGGGCAGCCTGTTCAGTGCCTGACCACCCTCTGGTCAGGCACTAATATCCACCCTAATCCTCCCCTGACACAACTTCAGGCCATCCCCTGGGTGCTGTCCCTGGCGCCCACAGAGCAGAGCTCAGTGCCTGCCCCCCCTCTGCCCCTCCTGAGGATATTGTAACTGCAATGAGGTGCCCCCTCCATCTCCTCCAAGCTGAACAGACGAAGTGTCTTCAGCTGCTCCTCACATGCTTCCCCTCAAGGCCCTTCAAATTCTCCTTGACAAGTGGAGTCGTGTTTGTGGAGGGGACTTCTTGATGTGGCCATGCTGACAGTGACTGCACACCCCTGTTTCAGTACCTCTGTGCCCACCAAACACTAATGCACCCCAGCAAAGCCCTATTCCCTCCAGGATGCCCACGGGGAGTGGCAGCATCCTGGTGCAGGGACCTGGCACTTCCCTTCACTTGCATCTCTCCTGGGCTTTTTATAACTCAACAGATGGATCTTCAAGAACTGCCACTTCTCTCCACTGCTGTCACCTCTCTGCCATGGTCTATCAATGTGACACCACTGAGGTTGTGGACTCCCCATCCCTGGGAGTGTCCAAGGCCAGGTTAGATGGTGCTTGGAGCAACCTGGGCTGGTGGAAGGTGTCCCAGCCCATGGCAGGGGCTTGAAATGAGGTGAACCCTAAGATTTCTTTCAACCCAAACCATTCTGCAATTTATGGTTCTATGAGGTTGTCTGGAGACCTTGATGGATGTGATTTCCTTCCCTGGATCAGGGGATGCTACAGGAAAAGTTTCCTGTCCCAAGCACAATGCAGAGGCACTGGAGGGATGGGAAGAGCCTTGTGTCCTGGGAAAAGGCTGGGTTTGAGCCCCGACGGATGTTTTCCCTCTTCTAGCTGGACAGATACAGTCAGCATCAGGTTTTTTAAGTGCATCCTTTTGTGGGGCTTCACCTTCCCTGCACGGGCCATATCCATATGGAGCTCTCCTGGTAGATGCTCGAACGAGAGACCCATTATCCCAGGGTCCTTCTCCTTCCCTCGAGTGGGGCGAGGACCGTCTCTGGGCCGAGTTTCAGTGTCGCTGCACGGAAAACAGCAGCTGCAGGATCTCACGCTGTCAGCAGATGCCAGCAAAGAGCCGCTCTGCAGCCACCGGGGGCTGCCGGGGGCTGGGATGGCCGGAGCCCCCCACCCTGGACACTGAGGCGCCTTGTGACCCAACCTACCCACCCGACTGGGTGCTGCCTGTGGGGCACAGACCCCTGTGGGAACCTGCAGGAGCTTGTGAGGCTTTGCCACCGGCTGAGAACCCCCCACACTCAGCTCACAAATTGGAGCACCTGCAGGTGCTGCACGACTGGTGGCACCAAAAGAGAAATGAGGGGCAGGATGAGCCCCTGGCTCATCTCACCAGGCTTTGTGTCTCAGACCCCCAGGCCAGCCCTCAGAGGCGACAGGGAACATGCTGGGCTGACCACTGTCTGCTCAGCCTGTTGGTTATCAGAGTCACAGAGTGGTTTGGGTTGGGAGTAACCTTAAAACTCATCTAGTTCATCCTCCCTGACATGGACCGGGACACCTTCCACCAGACCATGTTACTCAAAGTCCCATCCAATTTGGCTTTGTTGTCCCAGCAATGGGGCAATTCACGTCTTCTCTGGCCAACCTGGTCCCATGTCTCACCTCCCTCATGGTAAAATGTTCCTTATTTATCTGGGCTAAGGGGACACTGGATAGGGACCCCCACCTCTTCTCACTGCTCAGTTATTCTGGGCTCTGGGCTGGCCCCTGCCCAGCTTTTTGGGGGGCAGAGTCCAGCAGGACCCTCCCCCATGCGCTGGCTTTCTGCTCAGCACCACGGGCACCAGCCACACCCTCCCTTTAATCCCCCCTCCCCTTCCTCACCAAATTCCTCTTCTAAGGCCCCGCAGCTTGGCAGGCAGCCGTGACGCTCCTGCTCCACAACAAGAGCTATTTTTACCCCCAATGCATTCACACTCCCCTGGCTCAGCCTCCTGCCCTCCCCGTGCCCAGCACCATCCCTGGTTCCTGGCTGGGCCCCTGCTGCAGCTGGGACCAGGCTCTGCTGGCATCCCCAAGCACCCCACAGCCAGGGGGGATGCAGGAGGGGCCCCTTCCCTTCGTTTGAAGGCACCATTTCTGTGGACCCCATTCACTGTCCCATGAAAACTCCTTTTTCCAGCCTGACAAGTAGCTGGAAGTTGTTTTATAGGAGGATGTATGCATATAATATTGTGGTCCCTGCTATTTTCCCTTTCCCCTGCTATTGCCTCCTTCCCCATGGTCTTTTCAGGTCCCTGAAGTGAGCTCAGGAGTGCCCAGGGAATCAACCCTGGTCCTTTGCCAGGTCTTTTTGATGGTCAGGAAAGGGTGTTGGACCTTCAAAAAGCATCAGTTCCTTGGACTCGGAGGCCAGGCAGAGTTTGTGAGCTGTCCCCATCCTTTCCCATGCTGCTGGACCTCCCATGCCTCAAGGGGACCCGTCACAGTCCCGAGTTCTGGGGTCCTGCCAGCCATGGGCCACACACTGCCCATTTCAGTGCTGCTTTTAAGGGCTCCCTAAACCAAGCATCGTGGCTCCAGGAGGGCTGAGCACGGGGATCCCTCTGTGTTCCAGGGTGGATGCTCTGGGCACAGGCCCTAAGGGAACTTGTACGGAGACTGAAGGGGCTGCAGAAAGGGAAGGGGGGCATCATCCCTGCTGTGAGCTCCCCATCCAGCTCATGGCATCTTCAAAGGAATCCCCCAGGACGAGAGGGACCCCAGGGATGGCAGCAGTGGCCCCTTGGGGAAGGACACCCTGAACATCCCCCGTTGCCCCAGGCTGGCCCCTGCTCACCTCTGATACAGCCCTTTGCTCCACTCCAAAGGGAGGTTTTAATTTACCCTCTTGGCTGGTGAAACCCTATCCTAAGCAATTCCCCAGCCATTCCTCCAAATCACAGTAACTACCTCATTACTTTGATATTAATAGAATTCATATGGCCTGGAGAAGATAATTGAAATTAGCCCCGTGCCGGCAGTGAGGGGGAGCGGAGGGGACAGGGGGGCTTGGCCTCTGGTGGGGGGCTGGTCTGTGCCAGGGGTTGTCCTGACCCCCAGCTGCATCCTGGCCTCCTGAGTAGGTCCTGGGGCCAGCTGTGCCCACAGGGCTGCAGCTGTGCCAGTTCCAGTCCCAGGGATGAAGTATTGCCTGTGGCTTGCCCAATAGTACCAGAAGTGAGAAGCAGGATGGGTGCTTGTCCCACTGTCCTGTGGGCTCCTCCGAGTCAGTCCTGGAGGATGCCCAGCCAGACCCTGTCATTGCTCTCAAACCACTGACCCTCTTGTTGTCCCCTGCTTTGTCCCCTGCTCCAGGCCAGTGACCCCCATCAGCATCTCCTGCCATGGGGCAGTTCCCATCCTTTCTGGGGGGAAAAAAAGGATTAATTCTCTGCAAAGGCACAAAGGCAGCCCTGTGAGGGCTGTCACAGGAGATCCCGTGCCTGCAGCCGGCGCTGCCGGGTGGGACCATGTCAGGGCAATCCCACTGCCCCTCCGGCCCCGGGTCCCCCCGGCTCCCACCCCACCTGCTCCCCGTCAGATGGGAGGTGACCCCGACAAAGGCCGGGGCCGCGTCTGCCACCCTTGGGCTTTGCCCTGACACGTGTCTCCTTAACCTCTTCCTTGGGACCAGCTGCTACCAGGGGACCCTCCTTTGTGGCCCCGGCGAGCGGCAGACGAGTCTCCCCATCTGGCCGGCGAGTCCTCGTCTGTTGGAGCCCCCCTGCCCCGGCTGACAACGGCATTAACCTCCCCCTGCCCTGCTCCCACCCCCTCCGCTGCCTCCCAGAGCCCCAGGGCCAGTGGGGGCATCGGCTTAGGGACAGACTGCATCCCACAGGGACTTGTCACATCGCTCACCCACCACTGGCACCTCACAGGGACCCCTGTCTGCACCTTTGAGCCTGCCTGTACCTCTGAGCCTGCCTGCACCTCTGAGCCTGCCTGTGGGGATCCCAGGCATCCCTGCCTGCATCTCCAGCCTTGTCTCTCTGCACAGATCAGGCAGGATGAGGAATTTTCCTCCAGGAGCTTAAAACCCCCTCGCACACCTGTGAGTGGCGGTGAGGTGAGTTCAGCCTTGGCTCCTGCAGCGCTGGGGCTCAGGACCAGGAGCCCCAGAAAGGGGTTTCCATTCCACCCCACTGCCACTGAGCCACATGGCCTTGCCCTTGTTTTGCCCAGCTGAGCTGCCGTGGGAGCAGGGGGATGCTGGGGCAGCCCGGGCTGCCTGGCAGGCACGGCACCATCGGCAATGGGAAACAAGGAGCAGCAGTGTGCAGGGTCAGGCCCTGGAGCACATTAGGTGAAGGAACAGGATAGTGACAGGATTAATTAGGTGAAGGAGCCAAGGTGGAGGCTAGCATACCTTGACTGCCTGGTCTGTGGAGTCTCCAGGACAGGACAAGTAGGGGAGAGACTTCACCACCAACACCTCCCTCCCCAGCCATCTCGGAGGAGGCCTTATCTGCTCCTAATGCTTCGCAGGAGCCTCCCTCCCCAAAGCTTGTGGGCTTGGCAAGATGCTCCGAGGCTGCATTTGCTCCAAATGGATTGTATCAGAGGGAGAACAAAGCACTGGAGGGTTTTCAAGGGGCAGATATGATTGCAGCCCGCAGGGGATGTAGCCGGTTCCCTAGGGCAGCACCTCAGTGGGGACTCAGCGGGGTCCGGGCTCAGCCCCAGAGCCCACCAGGAGTGCCTGGCACCCCTCAGCTCTCCCTCCTGGCCCCAGCTCTACCATCCTACGGTGCTGGCCAGGCAGGGGCCGTTCAACAAGTGTTGGCCAGAAGACAACAGCTCCATTTTCACCAAAAAATGTTCTGCTGCAAAATCTGGCCTCTCTCCAGCTGCAAATGAAAAAATTAGATTGGTTTTTTTTGTTTGTTTTTTTGGGTTTTTTTTTCCCCCTCCCTGCCTCCAAGCTTCTTGGAAAGCTGGTGTGGGGCAGGCTCTGGAGCAAACACTGACCTCGGCACCGTGCCCTTGCCTGCTTCTCTCCCCATCCCTGGCACAGCCAGCTCCAGTCACAGCCACCAGGCAGAGCAGCTGGCAGAGCAGAATTTTGTCCTCCAGCACCTTGAGAACTTGGTAAAAAAAGAAGCAAATATTCTGTCCTCTGTTGATCTGAGCATAAATTGCAATCACAGTGTCCAGGGCTGAAACTTCCCTGGCCAACCTCTGCTCCAAGCCCATCAGAAGAGATGGATGCAGGTGATGTCAGGATTGACCCAGGGCAGGACAGCCACATATTGCATGAAGCAAAGTGTGCTCAGTGCTTGTGGTGAGGTGTCCCCAAGGAAGGACTGGCACACAAGGAACTGTGCTGTCAGGAAAGGATGGAGGAGAAGAGGGAACCATGTGGGCAGAGCAAGGAATAAGACCAAAAAGTCATGTTGGCTTGGCTTCCCCTCCAAATCTGCAGAAAAGATGGTGTCAGCAGTGAGTCAGCTCTAGGAGGTATGTGAAATCATAATTGTAGTATGCTGAGAAAACAGTAAAATCCCACAAAAAGAAAAAAAAATTGTAGAGGGAAAAATATCCCAGTAACCCTCATGCCAAAGCAACAGTGCTGGTGCAGATCCTGCAGCCTCAGTGCTGGGCAGAGACTTGAAAGACGAGGGGTTTATCAACTGGATGCACTTCAGGGTGCAATGGGATAACTGCAGGATTGCATCAGGGATGGGGAAGAAGGAAGACAAACCCAGGAGCAGTGGCTCTCTGGTGCAGGACAGTCACAGGACACCATACAGCATCTGGCCCCACAGTCGTGGTCTGGGGGGATCCACATGAGATCCCAGAGACCCTCCCACTGTATTCCCAACCCACAGGAAATATCACAGCCATGAGAGCTCCTTGGGACAAGTGTCATTGAATATCTGGGGAAACAATAGAGCTGCCCAAGGCCAGGCTCTGTGAGGTGCCTGACTCACACACCATCACATCAGGAAGGACAGAATCATTTGTGCCAGATTAGCAGGAGGGACAGGGGCAGGGGCAGGTCTGGGAGGCTCTGATGTCCCCATGACCATAGCAAGAGAAGCAGAGCAAGCAGCCTCCTGCAGCAGGGATAGGGTGGTTCACTGAAAGCCAGAGGGGAAAGGCACAGGGAAAACAAGAAAAACATCACAAATTCAGAAACTCAAAGAAAAACAAGTTCTGTGTGGCCAGTGGGGAAACGTTGTGAGGGGAAGAGCAGCATGGAGGGAACGGTGCTGGGCAGTGGTGGGATGGGGAGAGGAGTCCTGCCCTTCACTGCTGGGGATCACAACCAATCCCAGCCTTCCAGCCCTCCTGGAAAGCCCTGGATACCTGGCCAAGGAGGGGTGCTAGGACCAAAGGCTGGGGTGTTGCACAGTCCTGGTGCAAGTGCAGCCCAAAGCAGGGAAACACCAGAGCCAAACACCAAGCAGCAGTGAAACAGCAGGAGAGTGAACTTTGACTGGGTGTCCATGCAAAGAGGGCTGTGAAACCCTCCCCTGCACACTGGAGAAGGCCAGAGGGGCTGGGAAAAGCCAGGTGAAAACTCGGCAGTGGCAGAAACCCAGTCCATGTGGGTACCACAGGTACCGGGGAGGGCCTCAGGCTGCTGCCCCATCCCAGCACCTTCCATGAGCTACATCAGGTGAGATTGGGTCACAGCTGGGGACAGGAACTCATACATGGAGACACAAGACTCCCTTGTCCTCTGGATGCCTCACAGCATTCCCATGGAAGTGTGAGCTGGGCACCAAGTGATGGCTGCAGAGTCCCAGGTGAGAACTGGGGCTCAGTGCTGGGACCTAAACGAATGTGAAACAGCAACAAAAAAAAATGCTATTTTATTATCATAAATAAATAAATTCATCCAGTTCAATGTACCCTTCAAAGCGTGTCCACTGGAAAAGTTAAAAGTGATGGCAGTAAGGAATAACTCTTTGAAAGAAGCTCCCAGCCCATCCCAAGGGCAAGTGTAGGTAGGAGCACCATAACCTGCAATTTCCATGGGTGAAGGCACCTGCAGCAGTGACATTGCACATGGAGAAACAGCCATCATTGAAGGGATGCTGCTCAAGAGGAATGATATATTCCCAGCACTTCACTCCAGAAGTGGACAGCACAGCTGGGCTAGGCTGTGTCTTGGTGCTGGATCCTCACTGGGCTCCCCAAAACTGGATCCCACTTCCAAACAGCTAAAAGCAGTGTGGGAAATGCCCACAGGAACTGCAGAACAGGGAGGCAGGAGAGGTTCTCCTCTGGTGGCTGGAGCCCTGGTGTCACCATCTGTGTGGCTACAAATTCCCGCTCCAAACTGTCCTGGCCCCACAGAGCTCTTTACCCTGAACAGGGAGGATGAAGAAGAGGTTTTACATAATCCCACATGATCTGCATAATGCACGGCCCCAAAACCTGCTGCTCTCACCCACCACCGTGCAAGGAGCTCCTGGATGTCCTCTCTCTTAGCCTGAATCCTATTTCCTGGTCATGTGTCACAGCTGGGAGTGAAATCTTGCACTGAGAGCTCTGCCAGCCCCCTGGGCATGGATACCCACATCCCAGCATGTTTGGGGGCGCAGCTGGAGGTGCCCACACTCTGAGGAGAAGCTTTTGCTCCAGCTGTGAGCACCATATGGTCAACTGTGGAGACACCAGGTCAGCTGAGGAGAAAACAAATGTGAAAGTATGTAGAGACATTTTTGTAAGGACCCTCTGAGTGCGCCACAATGCCCACGGCTCATATTGAAAGGCCCTTATCGCCACTCACCCCATCACCTCTATCCCACCCCGAGGAAGGGAAATCCTGCTGGAGCTCTGATGCTGAGCTGGAGCTGGAGCCAAGCATTCGGAGCCACAAAATTTCAGCTGTCTTGAGCCAAGAAAAAAAAAATCCCTTGGTGGTTGCTGTGTTTGCTTAAAAATACAAAAGCAAAGCAAAAATTAGGCCTCAGCAGCCTGTGCAGCCAGAGCCTGTGATGCAGTGCCTGGTTGCTATGACCAGATAGGGATAGAGGGTTGGGAATGGCTGGGAATGGCACATCCCTTTGCCTCACCACTATCCGTGATGACACTGTGGTAGAGACACCATGCAGGTCACTGTAATGGTGCCAAGCACAAAAGTGGCTCTTTCACCAAAAATCACCCAAAAGGAAGAGTCCACCTGACAGCACCCAGTTGGCCATCCCCTTGGGCTGCAGCAGGATGGGCACGAGCAGGGCCGACAACATCTCAGCATCTACAACCATCTCCAGTAATATCACCCGTAGGCTCCAAAATGTTGGGAGAAAATAAATGTAGCCCAGAGGAGACTCAGGGATCGAAAAGAAGTGGCCATTATCAGCTCTCCATCTGCAGTAAAGAGCCAGCCATGTCCAGCACTCCACATCTAATGGGTTTTTAATATTCTTGTGGCACACACTGTGGTATATATGGTAAGAGACACTCGGAGGTCTTGCATGAGCACCAGTACTCGGGGGGTTGCTCGCAGAGTTCAGGCTCTTCCTTTCCCTGCCAGCTGCCTTGTAGTTGTAGATGTTTCAATTATTCTGTCAAGCTGCATGTTCCAAATTAAGGCCAGAGAAGTGTCTCTGTCTTACATAGAAAGAAAGGAAAAAATATATCCCTAAAAGGAAAAGAAATGAACTCAGAAATTAATAAGGCTGATTGACAATGCTGCTTTGGAAACTCTGGTACCATATGGCATCCTTGAATGGCTGCAGTGCTGTTAGGATGGAGCTGACCAGCTGGAGAGTTACTGTGGGTTGTTTGTAATTGTAATAATGGATATCAGATGGCTGGTGTGGAGCAGTTTATAAATGAGAACAGACAATGAGCCGCACTGTTTGTCAGGAAATCATTGCTGATATGGGCTTTGTGCTGCCCACCACTCCTGGGTGGAGCTGGCTGCTCCCAGGGTGCCCTGTGCTGCTTGTTGCTCTGACTCCTTCCAGGAAAGGCACCATCCTGGGGCAGGTACTCCACTGGTGATGGAGGTGGGTGGTCTGGCCTTGAGAACTGACAAGAAAACCCTCCTCACCCTCCTGGCACTTTGGGCAAAGCCACAGATGCCACTGGGAGATGCCAGCAAGGCTGGTGTCCTCCTGCAGTAGATGTGACGTGCAGCCAAGGGGCCTCACTGAGGAAGCCAAAGCAATGGGGACCTGGCAGGGATCTGCCAGAGCCTCTGGAGCCAGCCAGGCTCAGAGGGTTGCTGGGGGCTCAGATACTGACACTTCCAGATTGGGTTTTGTGCTGAACAGCCAGAAAAATCATGACATTTCAGAATTTGCCAGTTAATGGATTTTTTTTTTAAAGTCAATAACAGTGAAATCCATTATTTCAATTTCTGCTGATCTCCAGATCTACAGTTTGTCACATAAAGCGAAGCCTGGGTTTGGAATGAAAATGTCACATATTTGTTCTGTCACCTTCTCCAAAATGAAATTCCATCCAAATTAACACAGGCCATTTCATTGCCCAGCTGAAATGTCCCCTGTGCTCCAGCTGAAGCCACCCTGAGCCATATGACCCAGGGGATCCAAGGCAAGAGATAGCTGGAAGAGAAGACTGCATTCAAGGCTTAATATTGCAACTATTTTTAATTTTTCAGCAGTCCTGAATTGTATTTTATGCTAAAGCTTATTTAAAGAACACATAACCAGATTGGATTTTGCACATTCCCCTGGCACCTGAAGCCCCTTTGTCAGGGGAACGTGGCAGCAGCCAGCTGGGGAGCAGGGCGGTGCCAGGTGATGTGGCAGGGCAGGAAAAGCAGATACATGTGTTCTTTCACACTCAAACCCAAACACAGCTGGGCCAGGTCTTATTTTGGACTTACCAGCCCAGACCCAGGCATACAAGGAGTCCTGGCACTGCTGGGTTTCTCCCTGCTCAGCTTCAGGCTCATGGCATCTCTGGTGCCAGGGCCAGGGAGCAGCGGGTGCTCCAGGACTGGCTGACCCACAGCAGGGAGAGCTTTCTAGGAAAGCAATCTCCGTGGGAAGGTGGCCAGGGCTGGAGCGGCGGCCACGGCACGTGCCAAGCACCAGGCAGGGCATCCTCAAGCCGACATGCTCCTCTGCAGGTCATCTCCACAGCCTGGAAACATCCCTGCTGCTCCAGCTGGCAGCACAGATTGATCCTGGGCACTGTGGGAGAGACTGGGGACCCACCCACCCACGGCTACCCCCTGCCATCCTGCCATGGTGGCCAGGGTGCCCAGGGAAGGGTGGACAAAGGTCCCTGGGGGGGATTGGACCCAGCTCATCATCCTTGGCAAAACCTCTCCCTCAGCTCTATCACTGCCAGCCCTCGCTACCAGTAACAGAATTGCTGCTCTCTGGTTTTGTTTGGATGAGAAATGAAGTATTTCTTATGTATATGTCTTTTATGTGGTTTTAAATATTCATATTTATATGTTTACTATATATTCTTATATAAAATTTTCTTTTATAGATATACATATAGTATTATATAATGTGTTTTTTATATAATATATATTCTTCTGTAGTGTAGAAATATTTCTTAGAAACCCCAGGGTGCACAGATCCTCCTACAACTCCTGGTCAAGCTGGAAACAGGCAGGGCAACGTGATTAAAGCCTGTGATAGAAATCAGCAGGCAGGAAGACTTGCTCTAATCCATCACCCCTAACTGAGCTCTGTGGTTAGTTCCCTGAAGAAACATGAAGTCCTGCTCCCAGTTCTGAAAACATCCTTGTTTATACTGGGGCATGGCTCTTCCTCCAAAGTCCAGTATTTCTTTTGTCCCAGTTCAGAAAAGATTATTAGAGTCAGCTTATTTGCATCTTTCATATAAAATGTTAGTTGCCCAGTCACTTCAGTAGCAGAAATTCAAGATTGGTTTTATATATATCAACCACTATTTAGGGAAAATTGACATTCCATTACCATGCACCAAACACCATGATTAAGTCTGAACTTGTAAGGGGATGCTGAGGTACAGACATGAGCATGTTTTGGGCACCACCTCTGGAGCTGGACCTGGCCTGGGACACGGCAGGGCTGATGGCCTCTCCCAGCCTCCTCCATCCTGTCCCATCCCTGTGTCCCAACAGATCTCCCAGTGACCCAATCACTTCCTCCCAGTTTTAGCTTGAAGTTGTCACTTGATAAGAAAACTCCCCCACTTTCTCCAGCTCAACTTTGGCTGACCTTGTGAGTGATCTGACCTAGCTGAAGGTAGGGAAAGCAGAGAACAGCCCGATGGTCCTTCCTGAGGGGACAATTACTGCCAAAGCTGGTGGCATCACCCAGACCTGGTCCCCAGCAACGAGCTGCAGCTCCCCGTGTGACTTTGTCAGGGCAGATGCATTGCTTACCACTTGCTATCACCTTTTCAATCACAGTGACTACAAGCCCTGACAAGCACTATCATCAGTTTAAATGCAAGGAGGATTTCAAAAGAAAGAGGTATTCAACGTGAATCTGTGCTTAAATACACCAGGTTTTCCGGCACAGTCATTCTGGAAGGAAACTCTGAGCCCCCCACGCTGGGTGCAGCCCTTCGCAGGCACCTGAGCATCCTTTAGTTCATGTGGTTTAGTGAGCTCAGCTTGGTTTGACATGGCTTTTGGTGCGTCACCTGTTTAACCAGCCCCCATCACCCCCCAGTGCCTGTGCAGGGGCCCCACTCGCAGCCGTGCTAGCGTCATTGTTGGTTTTTGTTTTACAGGGTAATAGAGCATCCCCACATCCTCCTGGCCCCGGCCCACCCCGGCTCCCACCCACACTCTGCTGCCATTAATGGGTTTACTTTGCCGTGCCTGGCAGGTAACGGCCTCCCAAAGGCTGTGTCACTTTGTCATCCCAAGCCGGCAGCTGCACGGCAGGCGAGTGGCAGGTGGCAGCCCTGTGTCCCCTCACACAGGGTGCCATGCCTGTGTGAGCAGTGTGTCCTGCAGGGCTGGATTTGGGGCTCCCATCTCCACTCTGAGCCCTGACGCATCACCAGCCCTATTGGAGTATGGATTTCCAGATCGAGTTTGTTATTGGCATGTTGAGACCAATTGTGCATGGATGAGAACTCCAATAGAGAAACTGAACCAAGAGGAAGACCTGACAGTCTGCTTGCATTGGCACCACCTTCTTTTGTATCTGAGTTGATGTCATTTGGTATGGAATATCTCTTCAGTCAGTGTTAAGTCAGTTGACCTCACCTGTGTCCCCTCCAGCGTTACACCCACCAGTAACCAAAGCACAGCACTGCAGGGCTACCATGGGAATACAAATCCCCATGCCACTCTCTCCCCTTCCATGGGAGGCTGGAAAATCCCCAAGAAGCTGCTGAACGGAGTTGAAAATCCAAGGTAGGAGCCAGCTGAGCACCTGGATGGGCACGTGGTGGCTGTGAGGTTGGCCCCTGCCACAGCCACACCAACCCCAAACCCTCTGTGAAAGGCCACGCGGGACAAAGGCACTGACAGCCAGAGGGATCAGGAGGGGATGAGCACCACAGAGCTGTCCCCTGCTGGGAGGAAGAGGATGAAAGCACTGTACCAGGGATGAAGGTGCTTTAGGAGAAGAGGGCACAAATAAAATTGTACAGTGGATGATGGTAAAGTGGTGAGCTGCAAAACACACTGAAAATTCCGTCTGCTTCAGACATCTGCAAAAAATATCCTATTAGAACCAAAATCAGGCTCCCACTCCAGCCTTCACTCATCCCCTATTTATTGAGATCCTAAACACCTCCACGGTGGCAGTGGACTTTTGCTTTGTGCCTGTGGGCACACGTGTCTCATTGCTGCAAAATGATAAAAATGATTAGAAAAACACAGCAAACCACAGAAAAGTGCTGGCTGCTCACATGAGGATGGGAATGGCCATGACACGACTTCATTGAGGAGCAGCAGAATCCAGGGGCACTTCAGGGGTGTGCAGTGAGCCCCCATCCTCTGGCTGTGCTCTGGCAGGTTGTGATTTGCAAAACGATGGGATTTACCCCAAAGGTGCAGGTCTGGCTGGAAACGGAGCACAGCTGCCTGGCTGGTGGAGATGCTGCCACCCAAGGAGCTTCTGTGGAACAGCCCTTCTGCATCCCCAGAGCCCGTCTGGACAAGGGACTGCTCTGAGCAACCCCAAACCCTCCATCCTCAGCCCATCTGCTGCTCGAATCCCCACTCCTGGCTGCAACGTTGGGGTGGCTCCCACTCCTCATTAGAGGTCGCAGCCCCCGAGCAAAGATTAATCTGGCACTTGTGCAAATTTATCTGCTTGAAAAGAGAGGGACAGGCTCTGACCTCACAGTCTGGAGACTGGTGGGGAGTTTACTGTCCCCTGAGCTGTCAAGCCAATTCCCTGCAGTACCAAGCTGTTGTTCTTGGCATCTGTTAGGCAGAAAGACTGTGAAACACCCCAAATACATGTTTGTTTTAAAAGGTAAATATTAATTTCAGGATGCTGTTTACATAAGCAGACTCTCTGAGCTTGAACCTATTGCCTTTTGCTAGTGTCACATGGTATTACTGTGTATTTAACATTTATTTAACTCTACTTGGTCCTGCTCGTGCCAGATGGCAAACAGCCTGCACAGCCAGGCAGGGCTTAGCTCGCTGCTGCTCTGAGCATGACAAGGGGGTGTGTTGAGACTGCAAAATTAAAAGTTCGAGCAGTTTTGTGGCTGCAGGATCCTGAGCGACACTAAAACACACTGAGGCTCTCATGTCCCTGAGGCTGGGTTGTGACCCTCCCTCCAAGAACGTGGTAGAATTCAGAAGCAAAATAAGCAGGGAATTCTCCAAACCACTGCAAAATCTGAGATTTCCTCAGCCCTGGCCTGGCCTTGGAATCTGATCACCTTGGCCTGATCCTGCCTGGCACTGAGCTCCCTTGCTGCTCCATAGGGAGCAGTTCTGTGGATCCCAGCAGAGCTGTCCCTGCCAGGCCATCACAGTTTGTGTGTGCTGGGTGGGAAACCCAGAAATGACACTCTGAACTGCACAAGTGGGGGATACCTGGGCAGCCAGTGACCTGCAGCAGATCACATGGGAGAGGACCCATGGCTGAGCAGTGAGTTTGTTCACCTCAGTGAAGAGCTGAGAGACCTTGCAAAGTGATGCAGAACCTTGAAGCACAGTCCTGACTGCTGAATGCTCACACATCACTTTTCTGTCCCTCCCGACATTTACTCTCCCAGCACAGGACATTTTTGGGATAATGCATCTCTGTTGGTGTCACTGCTTTCTTGAACAATGAAGAAATGCAGCCAGATGGCCTCTGAAAAACAAATAGGGTATTCAAGACAGTATCACCCTCTTTTTGGCTGCAGCAGACACCCATCAGCTTGAACATGTGAATGAAGAAGATTTGAGATGATTTCAAGAACATCATTACAGCTTCTAAGCTGACCTGGACACTCTCATACTCAAACATTCATGTTTGCAGAAAGGAACCTGCCTGATAAATAATGTCCCCAGAATTATTGCCTGTTTAGGTTTGATCACTGCTGTGTGCTCTGCTTCCCACCTGCTGAACACGTCTCATCCCACCCTCCTCTCCTCCACCTCTCTCTCAATGACATCCCCTCCTCCTCCCCACAGACACGCCTGCCACTCTGGGCAATGCTGACCACTCGTAGTGTGCCAGGAGAAACACTGACCAGACACCAGGACTGACCTTGGGAAACCACCATGCTCCAGACCTCCCTTCTGCCACCATCTGCAAATCTCTCCTTTAACTCACTTCTCACCCATGTTAACGATGCTTGTAATAAACTTTGCATTTTGCCTTGCTTAGAAAACAGGTTCCCAGCAAAGAAAGCAGGCAGGTTACTCTGGTATGACCTGCCCCCTTTATCTCACTTCCCACTCATTTTTATGACAGTAATTACTTTTTTTTTTCCCCAGCATTTTTAGAGCTACTCACGCCTGTGAGATATTTCTAAATAACGTTCCCTCTTACTCTTGTGTTCACTGTTCTTTGATCAAACCCGTTGATCCCTTGCCACCAGATTTGCCTTCCCTGTAGAGTAAGTGGATGGACTGAGCTGGTGTGGGACCTGGGAGGGGTCAGCAAAGAGGTGAGGAAGAGGCAGGACAAGGCTGTGGGGAGCAAGAACAGGCATACGTCTTTGCTTGAGTGATGCAGCTTTTTCCAGCCCAGGGCTATGGTCATCAGTTGAGGCCCTCCCTTCAGCTCAGCATCCTGCTTCCTGCTTTTAATGCTGGTCTGCAGAGAGGAGAACAACCTTCAGTTGCTCTCAGGTGTCTCAGCAGCTTCAGGGACAGAGCAGCTCAGACCCGCTTGTGACTCACCTCTCTCCGTACCCTGCTGTACAGGACCTCCCCTGAGGTGGGGGCTGACACAACCCCACACTTTGGATGAGCAGGAGCAGGGTTGTAAAGAAAGTCCTGCTTCCAAAGATGGAGCTTTCCACCCGCAACCACCTCTGTTATGTTGGTTTTATTCAGAGAAGGACTCAAGACCATGAGGTTTCATGGAATCATAGAAGGTTTCGCTGGGAAGGCACCAACCCCCTGCCCTGGGCAGGGACACCTTCCACCAGCCCTTATTGCTCCAAGCCCTGTCCAGCCTGGCCTTGGACACTTCCAGGGATGGGACAGCCACAGCTTCTCTGGACAACCTGTGCCAGGGCCTGCCCACCCTCACAGGGAAGAATTCCTTCCCACTATCCAATCTAAACCTACTCTGTCAGTTTGAAAACGTCCCCCCTTGTCCTGTCACTCCAGCCCCTTGCAAAACATGTCTCTCTAATTTCCTTGTCAGCCCCCTTCAGGTACAGGAAGGTCACAAATAAGTCACTCCAAAGCCTTCTGTTCTCCAGGCTGAACAATCCCAATTCTCTCAGCCTTTCCTCACAGGAGAGGTGCTCCCTCCCTCTAATCATCTTTATGGCATCCTCTGGATTCTCTCCAACATCTCACCGTCCTTGCTGTGCATCCTGTTTCCTTTGGTAGGACTTCTGCAGGAGCTGAAGGAGCACAGAACGGAACCAGACCCATAGTGGTGCTTCACATCAGGGCTTGAGTACAGCAAACAGAACTGAAAAAAACATCCTCAGAGCACAGCTTGCTGAGCATGGCATGAGCTGAGGTGTGGGATGCCAGCAAGTAATCAGAGCAGACGCCAAGTACCTGCTTGGACAGCAAGCACTGCTCCCCTGTGCACCCAATAGAGAAGTGCTCCATGGAAAAACAACCCATGACTCGACTGCCTGATATCCAATTAAATGTGCTAAAGATGGTGGGAGTATTTCTTGACTTGTAGAGGGCATGTGTTAATATTTTTGTGGTTTACTGGCCATAGATTTATAACATGTACAGTGGCTGTGTATTTATAGTCCTAAAACTGCTGTTTGCAAAACTGTGGATGCTCAGTCGGGTGTGATATATGTATATAAATACTTAGACACACACATATATATATACTTCTCTACCATGTGTGTCCCCACATACTGCACTGGGCTGAGAAGTCTTTTACTTGTCCCAAATACATTATATTTAAATGAGAAAAAGGGTTCCAAATAAAGTCCATATGCCTGTAGAGCTCCTTCTCTGATACACAAGCTTATTTCAAGGACATACAGAAGCATCAGCTGAGTGAACAGGTGTTGCTCGGTTGGACACAGCACAGAAATCCATACTCATAAAGGTTGGGTGGGTTTTTTTCTCTTGGAGCAAATAAACCCTGCTCTGTGTACTAATGTACCAGCAGAGCAAAAATTGCATCTGACACCTTCATTTGAGGGCTGTTGATGTTTCCCAGCCTCTTCTCCAGCTCCAAAGAGCATGAGACAAGCTCAGCTCACTGTATGGCTTAAAATCTGGGGTGCTGGAGGTGGGGAAGGGGTGCTCCCCGCAGGGCAGGTAATGGCAGTGTGTGTCACGGGGTGACAAGGGCCCCCTGCTCACAGACCATCAGGATCTGGAGATCATTCTCCCTGCACACCCCACATCTCACCCACAACCCTGGCCCCACTTGTCTGAAATCTGAGAAATCCTTGCTCACACCTCTCCCTCTCTGTAGAAGACACTTGCCGGAGAAGCAGCGGAATGGCCACATTTAAAACATGAGCTTGCCTCTGTGAGCAAGTCACATAAACCTATGGAAATGTCCCCAAAACTGCTGTCTTGAGCATCTGTGTCTTTCATTGGCATTGAGGCCTGCAAGATCAAGCCCTGTGTGCACCTTTACCTGGTATTCTGTGGGTATTATTTAGACAATCCTCCTCTCTTTGGGGTTTTGCTCTGCAGCTGTTCCATCTTTAGAACCCAAGCAGCAATGCAGACCCTGTAAGAGCTACTCTGTGCCCTCCATGCTTTGCCTTGTGCAAAATCAAAGCTCTTGAACAGAAAGGAAGACAGAAAACACATTCCCTCCTCCTTCAGAGCTTTCCCCAGCACATCCCAGTGTTCTGCATTGCTGTCTCAACCTTCATCACCCTCTTTTCATTCCAAGAAGAGACACTTCACAGCAAGGCATAATACCCAAGGTTGTGGTGCTCTGGAGGGACAGGACAAGAAGCACAGCAGCAAGAGCCTCATATCATCATCACAGCAGTTCCCATCTCTTCCTCTGTACTCAGGCACACAGAGGGCTCCAGGTGAGCCTCGAGGAGATGCCAGGCTGTGGCTAAGAAGCATGTCCAGGTGGTTTGGGAAGCTGCTACCACACACTGGGTTCTGACGGAGCACAGCCTGCCACTCCTCGAGGCGTTTCACAGGCTCTGAGGACCAGCTAAATTAAAACAAAGCCTTTATCAGCACCCCACACAATGGCCCTTTCTGCTCCACCAGTGTGAATTTGGGCACAGCCAGGGTGTAGATGACACCGAAATGAAGTGGTGGTAAACACAGACCAGAGCCAAGCTGCAGCTCCCGGCAGGAGATAAGAGCAGCACGGGGTATGCAGGCTCTGGCAGACAGGACCCGGGGAAGCACTGGTGCCTTGTGAGGGAAGGAGGCAAAGACACAAAGTTAAAATGAGGACAATGGGACTAGATGGATGGCCCTGCCGTTTTAGTGCAAATTTGGATCTGCTCCACCCTGGGACATATGGGGCCAGGAGATGCCTGTTCTTGGCCAGCAAACTCAAACAGAGTCTGTGGCTCCCTGAACATCTACAGTGAACCACTGCCAAGCTGCAGTGCTGGGCTTTCCACAGGCTGCTCCCAGCAACCACCAGCCCAGAACTGGGGCAGGTCCAACCCAGTGTGCTGGGAGCACAATCCTACTGTGAAACAGCAGCCCTGACCAGTGTGCCCTTTTTTCCGCAAGTAGGACTCACAACTCTCACTGCCTCGATTATAGAGGCACGGACTTGAGGCAGTGGATAGTGCCTTAGAGCAGCCAGTTTGGATCTCCTGCCCCTTTCCAAGAGCTCTCCTTCACTGGAAGTGAGCTCTGCCGAGGCTGAGCCAAAAGGTGGCAGGGCATCAAGACCCACACTGGTACCAGCATGACTTGACAACTGGTGGGAGACTGGGTCCTAGCTCTGCTTCCAGGACCACATATATATTTTATTGCTGGGAAGAGAAACCCCAGCTATCACCCAACTTGCAGACATCTCTTTCTCCCATAGCTCGCTCCAAGTTTTTCAGGATATCCCTGCCTGAGCTGCCCTATCTGCAGTTTCCCTTGGGAACCTACCATGGGAAATCCTTCCAGGATGGGAGCAAGGCTGTGCTTGGTTTTCAGATGCCAATCGAACTTCAGCATGAGGAGGTTCTTCCCCCAGAGGGTGGTGGGCACTGAACAGGCTCCCCAGGGCAGTGGGCACAGCACCAAGGCTGTCAGAACTCCAGGAGGGTTTGGACAGCGCTCTGAGGGACAGGGTGGGATTGCTGGGATGCCTGTGCAGGGCCAGGAGTTGGAGTAGATGAACCCTTCCAGCTCAGGATATTCCATAATTCTATGAGGCTGCAGCCTTGACAAAGCACAGGCTCTCAGTGAAGTTCTCTTGATCCCAAACTGTGCCATTTCAGGTCTTTAAGGCACCTCCGAGAGATAAATGCACTAAAGCTTTAAATTGTAGAAGTGAAAATCAGCCAGCTCTGATGCAAATATTTGGCCACGTTAGGACTCTCTGGGACATTTTGTGGACATGGTTTAGTGGTGGGCTTGGAATGTGGGAAGTGCCAGGAGGGAGCGACCCTGGTCACAATACCCGTGGCCCTGGGGCTGGGCTGCAGACAAGCATATCCATCCTCAGGAGCTGTTACACCTTAGGGGGGTAAGGGGAGGTGTACAGGTATTATAACACCTTTGGAGAGGGGGGTAGAGGTATTGTAACAGTGTCCCCCTTTTGTTACACCTTTGGGGGTGCATAGAAGGTTCTGTTCCTCCTTTGGGGGGTTATTGTAACACCTTGAGTGGGGGACAGGTATTGTAATACCTGTGGGGATGTGTACAGGTACTGTAGCACCTTTGGGGGGGCTATTGTAGCACTTTTGAGAGGGCACAGGTATTGCAACACTGTGGGGGGAACAGATATTGTGATACCTTGGGGATGTGTACAGATACTGTGACGTTTTGAGGGCTGTACAGGTTCTGTAGCACCTTTGAGGGTGTGCACAGATTTTCTTCCATCTTTGGGGTGTGTACAGGTACTACAGCACCTTTGAGGGGCGCACAAGCATTGCAATCCTTTTTGGGGGTACAGGTATTGTAACACTTTTGGGGGATGTGCAGGTATTGCAACACCTTTGGGGGTGTGTATAGGTATTATAGCACCTTGGGGGGGTATAGGTACTGTAATACATTTTCGGGATATGTACAGGTTTTGTTACTCCTTTAAGGGGATATTGTAGCACCTTTGAAGAAGGCATGGGTACTGTAACACTTTGAGGGGCGTGTGAAGTTCTTGTTACCCCTTTAAGCGGGTATTGTAACACTTTTGGGGAACACAGATATTGTAACACCTTTGGAGGGAGCAGGAAGACCACCCTGGAGAGCAGGAGCGGGTCCGCGTGGTTCTGTGCGGGCCATACACCCCAGTCAGGCTAAAACTCACCACTACCCTGACCCACCAGCCCTCTCCTTTCCCGCACACCCCCTGCCCGCACAGCCCTGCCCGGC
>VXAU01000579.1:121839-175130 GCA_013399695.1 Formicarius rufipectus | reverse complement strand
TGGGAGAGGAGGAGGAGGAAGGAGGCGGGCGAGGAGCCGGGCCATGGTGGGGATCCCGGGAAGCTGCCAGTGTAAGATCCGGGAGCGGGGGGAGCGGGGGGCGCCGCTGGGCCGGGACCGAGCGGGAGGAGCGGGCTGAGCCCCCCGAGCGGGAGGAGCGATCTGAGCCCCCCGAGCGGGAGGAGCCCCCCGAGCGGGACGCGGACGCCCGGCCGTGTGTGTGGGAATCTGTGATTACACACTCGGTTAATGCCCATTTCTCAGGCTGTGGGGCAGAGAGCGGCCTCGGCCCCCCCATCTGCAGTCCCAGCCCGGCAGACGGGTTTGTTTCCAGGCTGGGTGGACTCGGGGGGCCGGGCAGGAGCTCGGGGGGCCCAGGTGGGGCTGCTCCCCCGGCGCTCCTCGCATGCCAAACCCGCCACCGGAAGGCGCCCATAAAGTGTGCCCGTGGGTCGTGCCATGCTCAGATACCCACGGCAGAGCTGAGACATGAGTGTTGGCACTTCCGCAAGCTGAAGGCACTCGGGGGGACAGCGGCCGGGAATCCTGGGTGTGTGAATCCTGCGGGTGTGAGTCCTGGGTATGTGAATCCTGAGTGTGTGAGTCCTGGGTGTGGGAATCCTGGATGTGGGAATCCTCATCATCCTCATCATCCTCATCATGTGCTGAATCCTCAGCATCCCCTCCTTCTTTGGAGCAGGGAGGTTGAATATCCCCAGCTCCATTTTCCTTGATTTCCCAAAGCAGGAGGGTTGTTGGCAGGTCTGCGCTCTCTGAAAGCCATGAGGTCACGGTGCTGCTGCCAAGGGGCACGGTCGGTCCGTGGCCAGCCTGTGCCTCTTGCCATGTTGGCCTCCTGAATGCTTTTCTCACCTGTGCTTGTTTATCCACAATTTGGGATGGAGGGTGGGATGTCCCAGGAGGAGGAATGAGGTGCCGGACAGAGCTGTGGTGTCCATGGGTAGGGGATGTCCACACTGACAACTCACATGGGCCATTTATGCACAGGCTGGATCACAGCCTTGAGATGGCTCTGTGGGTAAGTCATAGTCCAGGGCAGGAAGAAAAGCAGTTTAAAGCACATCCTAAAGCTCAGGAAATGAGGGAATTTGAAAACAAAGTGTGCTTGCTCATAGGGGAGCAATGTAAAGATAGATGCTGATGTGGAAACCATCCTGGAAGCTGCATTCTTGAGATGGAGAAGGAATTACCAAGTGACAGAAGTTGCAGAGGGTGATTTTTACCTTGTTGTGCTGCTTAGTGCAAGGTGTGTGGAGATGTTCAGGGTGAGGATGTCACCCTTTAAGTCAGTGACAATATTAGTCTGTCAGAGCATGTGGACTTGTGATGGGAGGAGGGCACAGTGGTGGCCAAGCCGTGCCACATCCATGTGGGTTTGGAGAGCCCTGGTACCTCACTGCCAGAGAGGGCTCTTCGTGTTGTCAGCCTTGAAGGAAAGGCCCCACAGAAGGAGCTGGTGTGAGATCATCTGCTCTAAGCTTGCTGTCCAAAGCCGGCCCTCTGTGCTGTGTCTCCTTTCTCCAAGCTCCCTTTGGAGTCACATCGGAGAAAGTGGCACTTCTGGGGGTGATTCCTCTCTCCAGTCTTGGACACCTCTCTTTGCGTGGGACAAATTACACACCGGAGGTACCTGGGCTTTTTCACTGACTGCAAGGGCAGTCCAAGAGCTGACTTAGGCTTTGGCAGCAAGAATTGAGATGAAATAATTCTCACCCAGCCTGTCTGCTCACAGTGTAGCTCGATGGTGTATGCAGAGACTGGTCAGATTCCCTTTTTCTCTTTAACTGAGCACAGGGTGGAGAGACAGACCTTTGAAATGCTGCTAAAATAATTGAAGCTTAGGGAGACAGGGATCTTGTCCCTCAATCATAGCTTCAGGGTGGGTATGTCAAACCGGTTCCTCTCTCAGCTGTGACACTTTCTGCAACACTGGGCAAGTTGTTTGAATGTTTTATTGGAGTGTGGCAGGAACATGTGGATGTATATGTGGCTGCTCAGTTTTGCAGTCTGATATTGGGAAGAAATTCTTTCCTGTGAGGGTGGACAACCCCTGGCACAGGTTGCCCAGAGAAGCTGTGGCTGCCCCATCCCTGGAAGTGTCCAAGGCCAGGCTGGACAGGGCTTGGGGCAACCTGGGCTGGTGGAAGGTGTCCCTGCCAGCTGTTGACAGGCTGAACACTGGCACAAGGCATCACTTAGTTCTTGGACCTGGTGTCTGCCCAAGAACACTGTTGGGTTTTATCTTTGCTCTCAATAAAGTGAATAATCAGCTGTAGACTCCTAGCTTTTATAAAGCACAAATTATCTGCATTACCTTGATTATCAACCCAGTGATTTCTTTTGTGTTATAAATACAGATCCTGGCAATGTCAGGAGGTTTTTGATTTCTTTGCTGTGTGTTACAGAGAAATGGATCAGTTCTCAGTGTGTAACTAATGATGGGGAAAGAAAGAAGAAATGTAGGACTGCTTTGAAACCTTGGGATGTTCCATATTAGTTTAAGGCAGATACTGACTCATGAATGAATATGCTTTTCTGACATGGTTATTTCCAGTGGGCAAAAATTAAAATGGATAATTTGGGGTTTTAGTCTTGATTTTCTTATCCTGTAAAGTAAAAGGCTTAAGGCCTTACTCTTCCCTTGTGCCAGGGAAAGTGAAATAAATTGACTTTTTAAAGCAGTCAGAGAAAAGAAAAATGAGGTTTTTGATTTGCAGCTTCTCTGAGGATAGAAAAGAGCTTGTACTTCAGGTAGAGCTCATGGAGTTTGACTGTTAAAAGCAGGACTGGAGTGGAATAGTGAGCTGAGTGCTTTCCATTGGCCTGAGCTGCCAAGGAGTCACAGCTACCTCAAGAAGCTGCCGTAAACCCATGGGGAGGGAGAAGGACTGCTCAGGTTTCCTTTTTGCTGGCAAGGATCAGAGGTAAACTCTTCTCCCTCAGAAGATGGAGGTGGGTGTAACACTCACAAAGGTGAGAAGTGAATTCATCTCTCCCACTGACATAGAAAGTCCCAGAGGAAGGGTTCCCACACAGACGGGCAGTTTATTTGAGACTCCTCCAGATGGAAACCACCTTCCTGAGGGCACTTGTGCACCCTGTGCCTGGGGCATAAACCTTCTCCTGTGTCCCTGCCACCTTCCTATCTCTCCCTGCCACATCCCACATGTGGTGCACACCCATGTTTGATTCAGCCACAGAGTTGTTCTGGACATCAGTTTGGCTGTATTTGTGCACTTCAGGTTAATCGACCCTGATTTTAGAGCTCAGCTAAAACATCCCTTACTCTGTTACACATTCTTCTAGAGAGAGCAGCGCTAAATTCTACAGGTAGTAACTTTGCTGGCAATTGGACTTTGAGGTCAAAATCCACACATATATTTTCCTCAAAGACATGCTTTGGCGTCTGGTATAATTTAAAGGATCAGACTGTTCATGGAGGGATTTTCTTGAATGTTGATTTATGTTGGTATTTAAGATAGTTGTTGCTAATAGCCCTCTGCCTGGGGTTGCACGGGTATTTCAGAAGATAAATGGTGTGCTCTTGGCTTGACTTCAGGTCCACTTTGAAGCTTGTTGAAAAGTGTTCCAGAAATATTAAGAGAGTTCTCTCATCACAGGTGTGGTTTTGAGTGGAAAATACAGCATTAGCTTTTTTTTTTTTTTTCCTGTGGAAATAAAATAATTAGTCAAATACTTAGTGAATGTTTGCAGACTTACTACTGCTTTTCTCCAAGTGGACTTGACAGGTACACCAGCTTGTTTGCTTCAATACCAGCTTCTTTCCGGTTGTCTGGTTTTTAATCCTCATGATCTCTTGGGAGTTGGTCTCTCACTTCCTAACAGTGCACCTGGTGCTGTAGCAGGAAGTTCCTCCAGTATATCACCTGGAACACTCCCACCTGGCTTTTGTGTGTTTTATCCCACCTTTTCTGACAGGAGGCTATGGAGGTAAGAGGAGAGGGACATATCAAATCCTAAAGGAAAGAAAACAGGAAATCTGTATGTGGGAGTGGGCTGCTCTGCCCAAGGACTGGTGAGGGATGGTTGGGTTGAGCATTATTGGCACTGGTGGGACTGGGCTGGTGGCAGGCAACAGCTTGGCAGTGCTGAGGAGCCAGTCCAGGCACCCTCCCTGATGCCCACCTGGCCAGCAGGAGTGGTGAGCACACAAACGAGCCTGATAGCTCATTACATCCCAGCTATCCTTTTTTTGTTAGCCAACAAATACTTGCTTTTTCCATCCAAGTGGTTCATCCTGCCTGCAGAGCCTCTCCCGGTTTGGCTGGAGGTGTCTGATCAGATGCAGGTGGAAGAGGGGCTGCAGTGTGGGATACAGCAGTTGCACTTAATTTCTTTGTTTCAAGCTGTATGGTCACACATGGTCCTGGACAGGGAGAACTCCTGCTTGTCTGCTTGGAGCACGGGCAGCTTCCTTTTCGTAGGGGAGTGCTGTGGGCTGTAATATTTTATGGCTCAGAGCAAGCACTTTCCTGGGTCCTGGCTAAGCAGAAACTGAATTTAACACCTCTTGAAAGGCTGGGGATATCTCAGCCGGAGGCATTTCCAGGTGTGGATGAGATTAATTTGCTTATCTTAGGTGAGGGCAGGTCATTGCTTGTGCCGGGAAGGTACCGCAGCCGGGAAGTTAAAACACAAAGAAGTCAAAAGGCTCCTCTGTCCCTCCCGCGTTGTGCAAACTCGTTTGCGTTAAACCACTCAGTATAGCAGAAATTCTGCTGGAGTCTCCCCTCCTCCTCCTCCCTGATTAGCTTGGGGGGGGGGGTCATGAAGCCACTGATGAATTGTTACTATGAAGCGCTGAACTTTGAGGGGAGATGAAAAAATCCCTTGCAAACTTTTGTGGCCCTGGCACCACATCCGTGGGTCGAAGATGGGGTTTATCTTCTGACATCATGAGGGTCTCTGACTTTTCTAGTTTAGAAACAATAACTCGCCTCATCCGTCGTCATGTTTTTCTAATTAAAGACAAAGCTTGGTAAATATTTTTTAAATGATTGAATTTCCCAAGTATGGAAAACACATGTCGGGAGTCAGCCTGGCTGCGTCCGATGTGTCTTTTCCCGTCTTGTCCCTTGGAGCACGCGAGTGCAAAGGCAGATTTAGAGCTCTGGGTGACACGTTTATCTGGGATGATTGGCAAGGATTTATAAACCAAGAGGGGATTTACTTCACTCTCCCTCCCTCCTCTTCCCCGTTTTCCCCCTGACCCCCGTCTCAGAAATAGGAAATTGGGATCGCATTAAACCCTAATTGGTTTGGCTCCAGCGCTAGTTCGGTGGCTGCCAAATAGTTAATTTATTGCGTGAGAGTTTGGCCATGTGTTGAGAGGCAAATTTGCTTGAAGCAAGGCATCTCTGTAAACTGTACATCCATTCCTGTGCCAGGGCCTGTTTACAGCATCTCCAGAGCGGGGGGCAGGAGGTTTTTTCCATACCCATCCCTGCAGGACGGCAAGGGGGGACCCACCGTGGGGCTGCCGTTCCGCCTTCCTCACTGCCCTGCCAAAACACTTGCAGGAACTGTGCCTGGAAGAGCTTAAAGTGGTTTTAGCTGGACTTGGAAACTGCCAACGAGATAAGACGTGGGAGGCTCTAGGAGAATAAATGCATCTGTTTGGGAGATAGCAGCAGGCCTGGGCTGTCACTGTGAGCGGGGACCAGGTGGGGAGTCCCCAGGGGTGGCAAGAGGGCTTGGACATCCTGCATTTGTCGTCTCCTGCGGTAGAACTGGTGGTATCTATCTAGTTGTGTTTGGCTCCTGTGACATTTTCTGGCAGCTGGCCTCCAGTGGAAGAGCTTGCATGGGCTTGAAGGACAAGTAGCCTCACTTAGGCCATCACTGCATTCACCGGCACTTGACAGGGAGCTGTTTGGGTGTAAGAGGATGCCGCAGCCAGAGTTAAAGACTCTCACTGTAGGCACATCTCCAGTTTGGAGTATGATTTGCAAGAGGCTGTGTAAGGAATAAATCCATGGCTGTGGCATTTTCTTTCATTCCTTGCTGAGTTAAATAAAAAACTTGGTGTAAGGGAGCTGCTTGCAGCTCCGAGGCAACAGAATTATCACCGTCGTTCTCAGCAGAGCCCTTTCTGTGTCAGCTGCTATTTCCATTGTGAACTTGATACCTGAAGGCACAATATTGTGACCCTTTAATTTTCAGCTGCTGAAATGTACCCTTCAAGCTGGCTAAAGGGGAAGAGCTCAGAGGGGAATTTGCAATAGTTATACAGAGGGAGCAGTGTGTTTCTTTGGGTATTTCTTAAATGCTGAGTGTTTAGGAGAAATTGATAGGTAGCAACAAGGCATATTTAGCAATACTTTTCCTTCTGTAGCTCTTGCTTCCTGGGATGTAATAAAATCCATTAGGTTCTATTTATGATCTAAGGCCCAGTATAGTAATAGTTTTATTTGGATAATTATGGCTGTTCTCACAATAATGAGAATACTGAACATTTCCAGGCATACTGCAATGTTTAGAGGGGTACAGGGATGGCACAGCCAAATGTTTGTCAGTTTTACTGAGGAGTCAGAGAGACATCAGATCAACCAAAAAACCCCTGGATTGAGCCAAGTCTCTTTGTAGGAAGGCAGCTCTTGCCCATGGGTGCCATGCTGGGCCGTGCTCCCAGCCATGGAGGTGCGGCAGAGTTAGGGGGTCAAAAGGGAGACACACTGGGTCAGCATAGGAAGCAAACATGGTGGTTTATTTTGGAGAGCACCTTTTAATCCCCAGGTCAGAAGGCAGGTTCAACATCCATCAGGGAGCAGCCGCTCCCCACTTGTGTATCTCCTACCTCGTTTGAAATGCAGCCACTTCTGGGATGAGCTACTGTAATTACTTTAAAGTACATCATCCTTCCACTGCTTTTGGCAGGCAGGAAGGAGGAATACTGTGCTCCATCGCCAGACAAAATAGAAATCAACAATTGGGATTTTTCTCCAAGAGCGGATCTCTCTCCTCTGCCATTACATCTGAGTTGGATGGAAGCCTTGTACCCATTTTGCTTTCAGGGTGTGAGCGGCACACAGCCCATGTTCACACGGAGATTTAAAGCAGGGAATTCTAGCCAGAAATTCTTTCTAGCACTTTGCTTCCCTTCTGCTGTTTGCTTCCCTGTTCACACTACAGCTGCTGATGGATCACCTTCGGTGGAGAGCAGCGATACACGCTGTACTTCACGTTGTGCTGCAGAACTGTGTCATCCTACATCTTCAGGGACGTTGTGTCAGGGAGGCATTCCCACATCCTCACAGGTCAGGAAGCACTAAAAATCTTGGCTTGAGGTCACTTCAGTCACCTAAACACCTTCCTCCTGTTTGCACCTGGCCATATTTCTGAGTGTGTGTCTATGCTTGTGCCAGGGTTGGCTGATGCATCCAGGTTTCTAGCTTCCTTTTTTCCCCTACTCCCTTCTCCTCCCTATCCATAGATGGAAGATGTGTTAAATTTGACATCCTCATTGTGGAGCCATCCACTTCTCTCAACCAATTAGTCTTTGACTCCCTACAACTCCCTGAAAAGAGGTTGTGAAAGGATGAGAGGGAACGGGGTCAAGTTGTGCCAGGGCAGGTTCAGATTAGATATTACAAAAGATATTTCACTGAAAGATTTGTCACGCATTGGAAGAAGTTGCCCAGGGAGGTGGTGGAGTCACTGGAAGTGTTGAAGAGGCAACTGGGGATATGGTTTATGTGGTTACGGTGGTGCTGAGCTGGTAGGTAGACTAAATGATCTTGAAGGTCTTTGCCAACCTTGATAATTCCGTGATTCTGTGGTGATTGGGGTTTTTGCCAGAAGATGTGCTTAGAGATGGAGAGAAAAGGCAGCAATCTTGAGGATGGTTTCCATCAAGTTGTGCCACAAATTTCTGAATTTCCAGGTTCTGGCAACCCTGAAACAAACTAGTTCATCAGATCTGGGAGGGCATCCCCAGGACCTTCCTAGAGCTGGAATGGTCCAGGGCTGTGGGGTGGAAAGCACAGAGGCAGATCCTTGACCTGGTCTCTGCTGTCCTCTGTGCCTCCCTCTCTTGGAAGCCAAGCCACCTCTCACCTACGCAGCTGTACACAGAAAATAGGAGGAGGAATTTTGAGAATCAGGCAGTGGCTGTTCAGAGCTTGTAAACCTGACTGGGAGGTATCAGGCACTGCAAACCAGCATCACACACAATGGAATTTTGGGTGGATCACCTGCATCCATTTACCACTCTTTGTTTACCCCTCTGCTGCAAACACCTGACTCGAGGTTACAGCCCTGGGTCCACCTGAGTTTCTGCATTCCAGAATACACAGGTGGTGCCTTTTGTAACCCAAGGGGATGATTTTTTTCTGTGAATCCTTGGTCTCAGCTCTTTACCTAGGTATGCTGAGCAACTGGAAGTTAATTTTATGGAATTTTCCTAGGAAGAATCTTGGCTTTGCACTGCTTTTGCACTGCAGTACTTCAAAAATGTTCCCAGGCACTTGTCTGATTCTTTTCTTCCTGAATATATTTGTCTCATTGGACAAACTCTTTTTTTGCCCCTGTGTACTGAGGGAAAATAAAACCTCTTTGTGCATGTGAACGGGAAAATAACTATCAGAGTACACAAACTGTTGAGCAGGTGATTTTTAGATGTTTCTTGATTTGTCTGCTGTGAGTTTAATTTAAATGTTAAGTCTTCAGTCCCTGCAGCTACTGTGTTCATCAGGTTTTATTTCCCATTTAATAATTACAGCAGCTTCCCTTGGGCCCTGTACCTCTAATTAAGAAAGCTAAGTTTGATATAAAGTTAATGGAATGAAATTTGTAATATTTTTATGGTAAAACACACTCACAAAAAATAACTCATACACTTCATCACTACTGAACATTGTTTACCATGTCCCCTTGGTCCTCCATCAGTGCTGAGGACTATCTCGATGGTGTAAGGGCAGTTGAGCATCAAAGATTAGGATCTTGTGCATGCAGAAATTCTTGCTTTCAGTTTCACAGCTACCAAACAAGATAGTTTGGCTGGCATAGAATCTCTGCATTCTCTAGTGCATGTCTCAGTAAGAATTGCCTCAGTTTCAGCCAGCACTGCACCTTCACTGTCCTGTCAGTGCTCTTGATGGTCCAAGGCGGCCCAGGAAGCCCTGAAGAACCTGGTTGTGCTCCAGGCTCTGAGAGCCCCTTTTGGTGAAAGCCAAGGTGAGAACAGCCAATGGACAGATCTCCCTGTGTCCATGCAGGACACCAGGAGTGTAAATCTGTGCCCAACGACCCTGTCCACGTGGCTGTGCTGCTGCTCAGTGGATGGAGAGGCACCTCTTCACACCTGTTTTATAACACAGAAGCAAAATATCCCTGGCATCCAGATAGTTTACAGCCCGACAAACAGATTCTGGCAGTGGGAGCCTGAGTTTCCATCTCATTAAGCTGTTGGCAAAGCTCTGGTAATTCCAGCCACTGATACAGTGCAGGAATTACCCCTGGACACGACTGGCTTTGTCAGGTCAGAGCATCACTACTCTTCCTCAGCAGTTGTTTGTGCTTGAGGGTGGAAGAAAGTGTTGAAATGTCAATTCATTGGGTTCTTCTCTGGTGCTGGAGCAAGGTCTTGTGAGGTCAGAAAAAAGTGCCTGAGGATTTCTGTACAGTGGGCATAGAGTGGATTTCTATACCTAAGTTGGAATGAGGAATTATTTTCAAATCTATACAAAAGTTGAGATGGATTTTCAGTTTAACAGAGGCTTGAAGGTTCATCTTGGAGCTCTCCAGCTGCAATCCAACCCAGATTGGCTGTGACTCAGTTCCTGCCATCTCCCAGCTCTTCACTGGGCTATATGAATTCAGCTGGAGCTTTGGATCTGCTGTCTGGGGGCAGGTCAGCTCTACCATGGCCATTCCCATTTTGGGAAGTGTGCTGTGAGTTGGCTGAACTGGAGATTGGGATGTCCTCTGGCTCCTCCGGCAGGCAGAGGATGAGGCATTGTGTTGGGAAGGTGGCAGGCAGATGTCTGGAGGGCTGGAAAGTTTGTCTCCAGTGCTGTTACAGATTTTATGGTGTCTTGCAAACAAGAGAGAGCAGTTTGCTCTCCCTGCCACGTGTTAACACAGACATGCAAAACTCATTTTAGAGGTTGCTCGTCCAGTCCCAGAGACTGAGGAATGTTGTAGGAGGGCTTTTATAAAATTTATATGCTTTAGCAAAAGTCCTGTAGTTTCTTCATTAAAGCAGGATTATCCTTTTGGGATTAGCTGTTCTGCATGGGTGAGGAAGACAGCCACACTCCACTTCCATACTGAGCTTCCCCTGCCTGCAGAGAGGTATTGAGAAACAGGAGAGGCTGAGTCCCCAGGAGGCACAGGGATGCAGGTGTTTGGAAGAGGGACCCAGGAGGAGGTTTTACAAATGTTGGCTTGATTTGACTTGACTCCTGAACACATGGAAGAATTGTAGTGAGCTGCACCTCCAGCACTTCCTACATTGAAACATCCGATCTCCGAGACTTGTCCTGGCATTTACAGCCTCTGTTGTTGGTGTGAACCCTAGGGAGTGAATTTCCAGCTTTTCCAGATGCTGAGACAAACAGGCAGGGAAACTTTTTAAATTGCACAAGGATCTTCCATAGTCAATAGAAGTTGACCCTGCAGGTTTTCTGGAACTAATTCCTGTCAGTTTGGCTTTGCAAGATCTAATTTAACCCTCAAATTATCTCCTTTTTTTTGCAGGAGTTTATGGTGGAGAATCATAGAATGGTTTGGGTTGGAAGGGACCTTTAAGCTCATCCTGCCATGGGCAGGAACACCTTCCAGCTGCTCAGAGCCCAATCCAACCTGGCCTTGAGCATATCTCATAGGTATTTTTTTTCTGTATGACTGTGTTAAATTCAAGTAATCTAAAAATTACTGCTAAGTAGCAAATAACTTCTTTAACTGATGCTGTAGTATCCAGGCATTTGGAGCCTATTGGAAAGTGGATTTGGGGGTTTTTAAGAGTGCACTATCTGCCTCTACAGCCTGTAGACACATAGTAACATACTTTTCGTGTTCCTAATATAAATATTACCGTCATTGACCCAGGACTTGCAGGAAAATGGTGCAAAGAAACGCTGAAGCAGCACTGTTAACCAGATAGATGTATTACACTGCTGCTTAGCTGTGAGGAGTCTCCAGAAAGAATGAGCTGTTGGACTAGAAGCCTGCTCAGACTGCAGTATTAACCTGAGAGAGGTGTTATTTAACATGACTGCTGCAGAAATCCCTCAGAAAACAGTTTTAGTACTCCTATTGCTCTGCTCATGGCATTCCCTACAGAATAAGTATTTGTCATCTGTTCTCCTAGGCAAGTGAAATTCCAAGGACTCAACACTATGGCTTGGAGCTTCAGGTCAGATCTCAGCAGTGAGCAGCAGGATGGTCTTCCTTCCCCTATCCCAGCTGGAGCATCCTGCCAGCCTGGAACCCGCTGGGGTGCCCGGGGACAGCTGCAGCTGTGGGAGGGGCATAGCTGGTTCTAAGTGTACAACCGGATGTGGTCTGCTCGGAGTTGGACTAGGGGTGGATTTGTCACTCACCTTCCACGCTTTCAGGGTTTTGTTTTGGTGGCTGAACAGTGGAAAGCTGCTCAGCTGTGTTTATCATGTTCCCCAGCTGAGGATTTCAGGTTCCACAGGCTCAAAGCAGGGAGATTATTAACCACAAACACAGCATTTACAACTTAAGTACTGATAGGGCCTTAAATAGGGCAGGAGCTGCTGTAAGTCTGATCTCCCCCTTGCAGCACAGGGCAGGGCTGTGCCTGGCCAGGTGTTTGCCTTTAAGTGCAGCTGCTCCATCTGCAGAAGCAGGTGGGGGCGTTCAGCAAAACACAGCTGGGCAGAGTTAAGAGCAGCCCTGGGGGTGCTCCTTCACCTGGGCACAGGACACCCCAGAGCAGATCCCGGGCAGTAAACTCCACCTCAGTTATGACTCTGACTGGGATTAATGAAACGAAGAGGAAGTAAATGTATGCTTGAGCTGCTTTAGGGTTTTTTTCCTCGTTGGTAAATCTCCCTTTTTCAACTCCTACTTCAGGTTTTTCTTCCTTTTTTTTTTTTTTTTTTAATTAAGATGTTTCTTTCTTGTTCTTCCCCCAAGTATTTTCTTTTATAACTTATGGTGTTAAAAAATCAAGATTTTGATAACTTTTGGGGTTTCAAGTTTAGTAAATTTGAGGTTTGGATCGAAAGTAATTTTTGTTCTTTTGCTTTTCTCCTCTGTGTATGTTAATTAACTTCAGCATGGAGATGTTTTGCTTCTTCTGGCTCTTGAAGTTGTCTGAACATGTATGACCAGTGTGTGGAGTAGAAGACACCTGACTTCTTTGATGTGATCCTCTCAGAAAATGCTGCTTTCGGCCTATTTATTGTAAAATCTTTTTGAGCTTCCATCCCCATCCACAGGGGTGGTGGCACCTGGGTGTGGAGTGCTTGGATCCATGGGGGGCAGCTCCTCAGAAATGGTTTCCTGCCAAGGACTCAGGATGGAAAAAGAAGTTTGGGGAACTTTGCATGACTTTCTCCTCCCCATCTCTCTAACTCCATGGTGGATTTTGTTGTTAGTGCTGCTGGGTTGATGTAGAAAGAGCTTGAATACCCAGGGCATGAGTGGAGAGGGGCAGCTCTGGGTGAGACGGGCCACTCTGTGCTGTGGCAGCTGTAGCTGGGAAGGTTGGGAGCAGCTGTGGTGGTGTTGGAGGTCCCTGATGCAGCAGTTGGGAGTTTCCTCTTCAGCTGGGTCGTGTCAAGCTTCTGCATGTTACATCCTCAAAGTTTGTAAGGCTGGGTGAGTTGGGTGCTTTGTCAGCCTGGACTCGTTCAGCTGTTTTTCTCGTGAGAAAGTGGCTGTGACTCTTTGATACCTGGTTTTTCTGTACTTGTTATGTTTTGTGAAATAAGTTTGTTTCAGAAGGATCTTGTGATCAAATCATTCTTATCTTGGAAGATGTCCAGACTTTCCTTGGGACCAGTATGTTCTCAGGAGATCAGAAATCACCCTAAGGTGTTTAGTATTTGTCTTTACTAAACTATAGAGCATGGCCTAAATAAATATTTACTGATTTGAATACAGTCTTTGGCACCTGGTTGAGCACTGGCTGTCCTGATGTCTGCTTGTTTTGTATAATTCTGAAAAGAATATTGAGGGGTTTTTTGTTTGGTTTTGACTTTTTTGTTTCAATAACCATATGGAAAGGGAAGATTTTAAGTCTGAATTTCACAAGATAGGGCTATTTAGACCCAGGGCTCCTGCTTGTTGAAGCCAGTAAATGGTGTCTTCAGCTTGATCTGGGGTTGAGTTTGAGGGAAGGATGGATCTTGGGATCCTGGCATGTCCTGGCACACCCAGCAGCACCAGACACTGTTATGGTCCTGTGTGAGAGGGAAGGGCCCACCCCAGTGTGATCATGGGCTGAGCTTGGCTGTGGCTCCTGGAGGAACAGTGTAATGGGAATGACAAGAGAGTTGGACCAGAGGAGAAAAATTCATGTTAGCCGGAATATGGCTTTTCATCCTCTTAAAATTCTTTTCCTTCTTTGAAGTGTGAATCCCAGATGCTGCAGAAGTGTTTTTCCAGACACGGCTATGCAGTCTTGCTGTGTATTTTCCACCAAATTGCTGAATTACTGTTTTTGGCTTTCAATTTTTTTTTTCCATAGCATTAAGTTTTTTGTCTGGATGTTTCACATGGCTAAAACTCATTCCTGTCTCACATCCCCATGTGAGAACTCCCCCATGGGACAGTGTTCCCACTGAGCTATTGCCTAGGACAGGAATGCTGCCTTTTTTTCTAGGAAACTTGTAAATGTGAATTTCCTTTTAACACCAGCTGTAAATCTGCAAATAGGTTCTGCTTCCGTCAGGAGAGGAAGGTAATAAAATTTCAGGTCCTTATTTGCTGTGCCTGGTCCTCCTTGAGCTGCATCCAAGCACTCCAGAGGCACAGAAGGGAACCTGCTGGTTGCTCTGCACCTCAGGAAACAAGTCTTTCCCTTTATTTTTTTTTTCCCCACCAAAATATGGATGCAATCCTAATAAAAGCCAGTTGGAGAATCTCAAAACCTTGATGAGTCCAAACTGGTGGTTCATTGCTTGTTTTCTCCTTTCCTTTCTCCTGCCTCTCCCACCACAGAGCTGATCCTCAGTTTTGGGGAGTTAACTCTCTCCCACATATAAAATGGGTGTTTTGGGGTAATGAGCTGGCCCAGTTGTGGCAGCCACTAGGAGACCAAGCTGGGTGTTTTTGGGAGGCTGATGTGTGCCTTCTTTCTGGGTAGGTAGCAGGGGCACGTTCCAGACACCTGGGCAGGTGGCTGAGCTTGTTTGGCAGATGCCGTGTGCTCACAGTGGTTGGCATGAGCCTGCTGGTCTTCAGGATCAGCTGTTGGGAATGCTGCGGATTCTCTGTGCTGTTGGGGAAGGAATGGAGGCAGGAGGGGGGCTGGGAGCAGAGAGTGGAGAAGGAAGCTAAAATAAGGCAAAAAAAAAGACATAAGAAAAAAGATTAAAAGGAATAAGTGGCTACAGAACGTGGAAACAAGGAGTGACGGGCAGGATAAAAGGAAGGTCTGGATGGAGGCTGAACTCTCTTAATAAGCATCCCATTAATTAATGGTCAGCACCGGGATGTGGATGATATCCAGCCCTCTCCTCCTGACCTCTGCGCTCCCCTCCACTCTCTGCCCGGCTGGTTTCTCCTTGGCTTCCTGCCCCACGCCAAACCACAGCCTTTCCCNGGAGGCACAAGGGGCGGGATGGGGGAGGCACACGGACAGGGTGGGAGGCACATGGCAGCGGTGTAAGGGGAGCTCTGCAGCCGCCTGAGCCTGGGTGGGCGTGCTGGGGCTTTCGTAAACTAATAGCTCCCAGCAGTGCTACTAAATCAGACTTGGTGGAGCCGGGAGCGCAGCGCTGGAATGCCGGGCCAGGCGCAAAGGGCTCTGCTGGCTTGTTTCTTTCTTTCCTTTTTTTTTTTTTTTTTTTTTTTTTTTTTTTAGTTTTGTTTTCCCTTCCCAATCCCAGCGTTTGTAAAGTCCAAAGGGTCAGCGGAAAGCAGGAGAGGGAGCTGGCAAGGAGGGGTGTGTAAAGAGAAATTGGGGCGGCAGGGTTGTAATTTCTTTTTTAACCAGTCTAGCAAACCCCACGTTTTAAACTGGGGGGTTGGTTTATGGTTCTTTGAGACTGGACAAAAGAGAACGCTGTTCAGTGCTAAACCTGCAAAGCCAACAAGCTGGGATGCTGCTGGGAAGCCCTTCTTAAAATCCTGAGCTGGTGGCTTGACTGAGTTTAATGAACAGAACAGCTGAGGATTTTTTTTTTTAAAGTGATTTAAGGCTGTGATTTGGGTGAGAATTTGGGATATTTTTAATCAAGGTCAGTGACACCTAATTAATAAGAAAACAATGCTGCTTTGATGGCTGTGTGGTGGGGAGGAGGTACCACCTTCCTCTTGCGAAGCACCAGGCATGGAGCAGAGCCCCAGCAGCCCTCATGGATGAGCAGTCCCAGAGACTGGAGGGGAGGGAAGCTTGGGCTGAAATTGGGAAAAAGGCTTCTATTAAAAGAACCCAAGATAAAGAAGAAAGAGCCATCCTTGGGAAAAGCCAGAGGCTGTAGCAGGGAAGTCACTGGTGGAGGGAGGTGCTGGAAACAAAGTGGGTGCATGATGACCCTGCTGTAGGGAAGGGGCTCAGGATTCATCACATGCATTTTATTGCTCACATTTTGATTGTCCTTTCTGGGGCAAGGCCAAAAACACAAGTTCATGTGACAAGCCCTGGTTTGATAAGCTATAAGCTGTGCTTTCTTAATTGTTAAAGGTCTTCCAGATGGGATGTAGTAGGGAGTACTCGGAGCCTGCAGTAGGATGTCTGATCTAGGACACAGCTCTCAAAGCCCATTGTCTCACCTGAAAAAGGGAGGACTTCTGCTTCCAAGGCTTGTCTGCACCATAAATATGTGCTAAAGGGGATGACCCTGCACAGACTGTGTCCAAAAGTGTCAGATCTAGGCAGGTAACTGGGTTTTCCAAAGTTGCTGAGAGGTGCCTGAGAGCTGCAGCAGAGCTCCATCAGCACAGCCACCAATGCCAGGAATGATCCTGGTTGGGGTGTTGGGCAGTTAAAGATGAGCATCACTGAAATGACAATTGGAGGGGAGTGGATGTGTGTATTTTAACAAATCTCTGTAATCAAACAGCACTGCTATTGATCTGGAAAATACTGTCAAGCTGCAGAGCTGTTGGACTAGAATTAATCCTCTGCAGGCTGGATTTTAGTCTCTCCAAATGGAATTGCTAATTTTTTTTCCATATTTCTGTTTTGTTTAAATACCCGTGACATCTACAGAAGCTTGAATTTCTAATCAGAGCAGAAGTGTTAGATTTAGGAATTGGTTTGTTGTTTTGGGAGGGATGTTTTTGAACAGAACATCAGTTCCTTCCTGTTTTTTCTTTACATATGTGGTCACAGGAATAAGGCAGTGTCTGCTTAGGTAACGTGTGTCTCCCTACTCCTTAATGAATGTCCAGAAATAACATTGCAGCGGCTTCCTGAAGTTGTGCCTAGTTCCTTGTTGCACCCTGGTTTGTTTGGGGTTTTTAGGTTTGTTTGTTTTTTGGTTTTTTTTGCAGTGTCTGTGTGTAGTTGTTCTGGGTGTAAAATTCTGCCAGCTCAGTTAAGACCAATTTTTAGTATGGTTTTTCCCTCTCTCTGGGCAGTATTGAAGTGGCACAAAAGCCAAACACTGCTGCTGTTCACTTCTGAAGGACTCAATCTAATTAGAATTCCCTGGGGTCTGGAGCCACTCTGCTCTGGAGCCAGGCTGAGAGAGCTGGGGGTGCTCACCTGGAGAACAGAAGGCTCCAGGGAGACCTGAGAGCCTCTTCTAGTGCCTAAAGGGGCTCCAGGAGAGCTGGGAAGGGACATGGGACAAGAGGTGGAGGGACAGGACAAGGGGGAATGGCTTCCCACTGCCAGAGGGCAGGGTGAGATGGGACATTGGGAAGAAGTTCTTTCCTGGGAGGGTGTTGAGGTTGGATGGGGCTTGGAGCAACCCGGTCTAGTGGAAGGTGTCCCTGCCCATGGCAGGGGGGTGGAATGAGATGAGCTTCAAGGTCCCTTCCAACCCAAACCATTCTATGATTCTATGTCAAATTAAGCTTGTTAACGTAACTGCCACGTGCTAATTCAAATAATGGATGTATTGAAAAGAGAATGTTTGCTAAATGTGATAAATTTGCCATGAATGGAGAGGTCTAATCTCTGTTTTGGGGGGAGTTGCATGTCTGTCTGCTGAGCCTGAACTCAAGTTACAGTCTCCCCTGCAACCCCACCAGCATCGCTTCAAAGGGAGCAGTCCCTTCTTGGCTCCCCTGACTTGTAAGGCATAAAGAAGGCAATACAATGTTTGACTTTCCTGCCAGACCTGAGCCTGGAGGAGTAGGAGGATCCCAATTGGTTTCTATCAGATTCCAGTTAGCATGAATTTACAGTTCCTACTTAGCCTGATAAATGGCTTTGGCTGCCTTGGTGCATTTGGATTTACTTTTCTGTGCGATGGAAAGTGGTCAGCTTAAAAAGGCAAAGGCTTTCCAGGGTTGCTGTGATTTCAAGTAGAACTTCTTTCTGAGGCAACAACACAGCAGGCAAAAAATAAAGTCGAGGCACATCATGAAATATGTGTGGGATAGCAGAGGAATCAGGAGCATTTTGGGTCTCCTGTGCTTGCTGTGGCAATGGGCTGTGATAGGCATAAAAATTCCTCTGGAAACTGGAAAAATTCTTCAGATTTCCTCGCTTTCCTCAGAAACCACACTGAGCAGCAGGTATCAATAGCTGCCAGTGTTCAAACTTTGTTTGCATCGTTCTTTCCGTGGAACATTCCCAGGAGAAGAAAGGAGGAGCAGATTAGCATGGCTAGCCAGGGAAGGAAGTTTTCCCTGTGGTGCCTGCAGTCCTGCTCCCTTCCACTGTGCTGGTGATGTCTGGGCTGCAAAACCTGTTTTTTGGGGAGCAAGGAAGTCTGTTGGTTACAATGAGGTGCTGCTTGGGGTCGGGAGGTAGGTGGACTCTCCATCCCTGGAAGTGTTCAAGGCCAGGTTGGATCCGGTCTAGTGGAAGGTGCCCATGGGCAGAAGGATGTAAGTGGTTGAGCTTTAAGGTCCATTCCAACCCAGACTATTCTCTGACTCTGTGTCTCACTGTCTTCTATTAGCATGTTGCCTCTGCTTCCCTCTGCTCCATTTGCAAAGGGGCATGTGGGGAGGTGGCCAAGCAGGACAGGGCATGTGGGGAGCTTTCTCTTGGCTTGTTTTCAGAAATGGGAACTGCTGTGTTGTGTTGCTGGAGAGACCAGTTGGCCATGGTGGGATTACCTGTGGCTCCATGGATCGGCCTCGTGTGAGAGAGGGCTCATGTTTTGGAGGAGCTGAAGCACATGGGTCATGTGTAGGACACAATTCATGAGCCTTTCAAAGGATGTTTTTCAAGGCTTCCTGCTCAGAGCACCCAGGTGATCCCACTGTTAGTTTTTATGCCTTGAAAGCCCAAAACCACACGTGTGTCTGAGCCATGAAGTCTGGCATCTTCCGGCCTCTCTAGCCAGAAGTGAGGATGTATTCCCTGAGGATGTTGGGTTTTTGGTCGATGCTGGGCTGTGGACACTATGGCAAAGAGTGTGTGTGTTTTCATAAAGGTTTATGGAGTCATAGCAGTGTAAATATACTTCAGATACGTGGAGGGGTGTGAGTTTTCAATGTTTCAAACTACTTTAGGTTGTAAAAATAAGGAAAGGATTTATTTGGCCATAGGCTTACAAAGGATGGTTAGTACCCACATGTCATAGCTGGGGACAGCTTTTGTTTGTGTGAAGTGAAATGTTACAAGCTGTTCAGTTCCTTAAGTTAAAATACGATTAAAAAAGAAGTTGAGCGAACACCTGTTGCTAGTTACCTATTTCACATAAAGCCCCCAAGCCCCACACTGTCCCAGGTACCTTCTGAGGGGGCTTTCACTGATGCCTTTGACCCAGAGACCTGCCAGCTCCCAGGCTGCATCTCTTGAGCATCTTCTGTTTGTCATTCAGCATCCCCAGCTCTGTCACACTCAGACCAAAGTCAGCTTTTGAATTCATTGGCTGGTTTGATGATGTTGGGACAGGGAAGAGCAGTGTCTAAGACTGAATGCTTAGTGCCTTAAGCACATGGCTGCATCCATCTGCCTGGTACCATCTCCACTGGGGGCAAGCTGCAACATGAGCTTGCTTCTTCTAAGACATCAGAGAATCCATATAAGAACCACTGCTGTCGGCACGACCCTGACTGGGCAGGGCTCCTGTTGGGGACCTCACAGTGTGAGTGAGCCATGAGATGCAAGTTCCATAGGAAAATAACTTTATTAGTTCTGGTGCTGATGGAGCTGCTTTGGGTTGTGTCTCTCTTCATTGTCTGTGTGATTTAGAGATGATTTTTCCATCTCAGCTTATGAAATATTGAGAGCTTCAGTATTTTGCGCAACCTTCATCAGAAGAGTCAGAAGCCCCAGCAAGCTGAACCTTCTAAAGTTAAGTGTTTTATTGATGTGCCTTGCCAGGAGCCCCACCAGCAGGGACTGAGGTGCACAAAGAAGTGGGTGGAAGTTCCCAAGCCACTTTGCTGCCTGAGCATCACCTCAGGGGATGCTCCAGGTGTCCGAGTCCAGATACATAAAGGTGATTCACCTTTTTTTTAACTGAATCTCATGGAATTGCTGCTCTTGGGTGAGGTTTTGGAGGTGGGAGAGTTGCTGAAAACCTGTGCCCCCTCTGCCTGCAGCCAGCCAAGGAAGCATGTTCCTTCCAAAATGTTCCCCCAGTTATCATCCAGCATCCTATATTGGGAGGCCTGTCCTCTGCAGGGTTCATGGCCCCTGTGTTCATGAACACACACCGTGTCTGCTCGCAGAATGCTTTTTAATGCTTCCTTTAAAGCACTTTTCTCCCTTTACAGCCTTTTCCCCTCCCAAAGGAAAGCAGAGGTACCTTAAACTAATTAGAAGTAAGCAGCAGAGAAGCTGGGGGTGAAGGGTTAAATGGGGATGCTGGGGGGGTGGCAGTTCCTCTAGAAGGTTTATGGACATGGCTTGGCAGTTAGCAGTAGTGTACCAGAGCACTGGGAATTTCATAAAAAGAAGAATTTTCTGTCTCTGAATGAGTAAATATCCCATCATACTTACACCAGCTATGGAGCATTTGGCATGTGTGATTTCTGGACTTCTGAAAAGCCAGCATCCCTCAGCATGTGCAATGGCAGGCTCTTGGGAAGATATGAAGGGAAAGGACAGAGGTCCCTCGTTCTCAAAAAAGTAGCTGGTGTTGCCTGCTAAGATTTGAGCAAGATACCAAGAGTTGAACCTGCCCAGCTATATGGACTGGAGTGGTGAGTCCCTGCTGAGATGTTAAAATGTGTCTGTGTATGGTCTGCAAGCAAAACACAAACATTGCTTTTCTTTCTGGGGTGGTGTTATGGGATCTGGGAGGAGGATGGTGTGGAGGAGGATGGTTTGAGCAGTAAGTGAAGGGATGGTTGCCCCTTCCTAGGGCAGTACCACCGGCAGCCAGGGATGCCCATCTGCATGGCCAGGGATGTTGTTGTGTAAATCCCTGTTTGCCCAGCTCTAGGTGAATGGTACTGGGCTGATGGAATTAGTCAGGGGCCTCCAGTGAATATCAGTTGTTCACACCACACCTCGGGGAGAGGCTGTTCAGGATTGCCAGGAGGTTTGTAGATAGCAGAGTATTACTGGGAGGACAAGTGTTCCAATGTGGTTGTGCCTGGTGGGCTCCTGCTCCGAGCCTCCCTTGCTGCTCGGAGGTTCTGGTGGAGTTTACTCCCCCTATGAAACATTTCAGATTTACATTTTCCTCTAACACTTCCTCTTCGATCCCAGTAATATGTTACACATTTAATTGCTCTTCCTTTGAATTTTCCAGTCTGCCTTTGGTACCCTTGCAACATCAGTATCTTGTTATCTTGTTGTTGCTTCTAATTGCTAACACATGCCAGCTTTCCAGCGTTGCAAACTCTGGCGCTGGGTTTGGGGAGGGGGAAGAAGTTTACAGTGAAGATTTACTTGCGCAGGGAAACCTTCAGAAAATTAATCCGCTGGTTTACCCAACAGCTTATCCAGATTTCAAAACCGAGGGCTGAACGCAGGCCGATGTGCTCCCGGTGCTGCACAAGGCAGAGCTGATTTAGGGAGGGTGGCAGAGCCCGTGTCGGACGGCAAAGCCTCTTTTCCTGCCGCTTGCTGTCTCGCTGTTATTGCCGGCCATAAACAAATTCCGTGTATTTAACAAGTTAATGTCAGGCGGGCTGCGAGGCGCTGGTAGGTGTGTGCCTGGTGACATCAGCTGGCGAGCAGCCTGGCAGCAACGCGGAGCAGGCAGGGAGCCGAGGGTGTGTGCCTCTAAGCTGGCTATTCTGGCAAGGTGGAGAGCTGGTCTGTTTGGCAGGACCTTCCCATCTGGGATCCATCTGTGTTTCCCTGGAATCGGACAGGCGGCTCCAGGCAGTGAGAAATCGCAGATGTGCGGGACCTGACACATGTCCAGCTAATGAAAGGAGAAGGCAGGCTGGGCTCCGGCTGCGCTCGAAGATCACGAGTGGAGGAGGAGGAGGAGGAAGAGCGCTTTTCTTTCGATTTCAGAGAAACTAGGTGTATTCAACAGCAGCTGGATCCCTGCAACCTCGCTGGTTAGGGTAAGCAAGAGCCGGATTTATTTTTAAGCAGCGCCAGGTTAGGCTCAGCGTACCCGGGAGCCGTGGGGGATGCTCGGGAGGATGCTCAGCTGTCGTGCCGCCGGGAAGGCTGGAGTAGCGGCGTGTTCCGTCCGAGGGCTGGGGACACCCGCAGCCCTGGGAGCAGGGAGAGGGAGGGCTGGGGACACCCGCAGCCCTGGGAGCAGGGAGAGGGAGGGCTGGGGGCACCCGCAGCCCTGGGAGCAGGGAGAGGGAGGGAGCGGCGGCCGCAGCGCTTTGCCAGCCTGCCTCGGTCCTCTGCAGTGGCTGTGCTGGGGAAAACTTCAGTCGCCGAGCCGGCTGCGAGCAAGGATTCTGCAGCTGAGAAAACACTAAACTCTCTCTTAGGAGAGCTGCGGTACAGCTTGTTCCGTGTTGCTATGGAATGGTTTTGGTTTTTTTTTTCTTCCCCCTGCCCGACTCCACGAGCAGAGGGCTGGGATTCAGCGTTTTCTGGGGAAATGGCAAAGCAGGAAGGGGTTTGTGTGTTTTAGCAGAACGTGTTTTGCTGCTGTGCCCAGCCTTACTCTGGTTTCTGCATGCTGGTATTGAAGCTGGGGGCGGGGGGGGTGTGGTGTGGTGTGGGGGACAGTGTGTGAATCTGCAGAGGTGGATTTCTTCCATTGGCTCTCAAATTTCCTTAATTTTCCTTGTGTTTTCAGGGCTTCTCTGCATTGTGGCAGAGGCTGCTCCCTTTTTGTCTTTGCACTCCTCTGGCAGCAACTGATGCTCCCGGCATGTAAATCTCCCAGATCAGTTTTGTGATACCAGAACAGACCTCCCCCTGTGTATTTTCACTGTCGGGCTGCTGTATTTTCTGTTTTTCCATTGTCATCCCTGGACCCTGCATATTTAGTTTAAACCTGCCCTTTTCCCCCCTTCCTGTCTTTTGCGGAGGTTCAGCAGTTGGCTTTGCTCCTCCAACCCTCTGTGTTGTAAAGATCCCTCTGTTGCATGTTTGCTGACCTGCTGCCCCAGGGTGTGCCCCCCGAAATATTACCAGCTTTTTTTCCCTCCTGCATCACTCAGCTCCTGTGCAACAGTATTCACAATCCATTCTTTGTGCTGGAGAAATCCTGCCGAGCCACGGGGGTTGCACCAAAATCAGCACTCAAAGTTTGGGGAGCTGAAATGTGGCTGAGCATTGCTTGCTGTCAGGCTGCAAAAAGAGAGAGTATTTGCTAGGCTGTCTGGTGCAGGATCATTCCCTTTGGTGCTGCTTTGTCCAGGTTAGTTTTAAGTGTGCCAGATGACAGAATTTCCCAGGGGAGAGCCTGGCCAGGCTCCCTGGCTGGGTGCATGGGCTGTAACTGTGTACTCGGCCACTCCATTTGACCACCTTAAGGTCTTCCTTCTCTTGCAGCATGCAAACACTTGGGTACAGGCTCAAAAAAATTTTATATATATATATATATTATAAGTCTTCTTCTACAGTCACACCAAACACCACCTCTTGTGTCCCTTGCTGTCCCTGGAGAGGAGGCAGAAGGAGCATGTCCTGCACGGTGCTCTGCGACTTCAGCGTCTCAAAGCGCACCAGCACAAAGGAGACAGAAACCCAAAAACTGTCCAGCAAAGCCATACAGAGCATGATGATACCTAAAAGCAAAGGGCTGTGCTTCTCTGCTGCAGCTCTCCTGGAGACTTTCCCAATTTGTTAAGGCAGTGCAGAGTGTTGGAGCATCTGCTCCTGTGGTCTCCTTGCAGGGCTCTGATTAAGCAAACGGAAGTTTCAGTGGCATTGGGGCAGTAAGATTTGGCCATTAAAAAGCTAATTTGCTGGAGTCTTGCTTAAGCCCTGCAGGAAACTTTCTTTTTATTTCTTTTTTTTCTTCCTCAGGTTCCTTTATTTTTAGAAAGGATCTGTAGTGTCTGATGAGCTGAGTGTTTAGGTGAGAGAGAGGTGGTTGTAATTTGGGGAAGAGGGTGGCTTGAAACTTGATGACCAGTCTTAATAATTTTACAGAAATGGTGTAGGACATCCAAGTGAAGGCACTTTGTGGGGTCTTTTTCCACAGTTGTCTGCTGGATGATATGATTTTCAGTATTAATATGGAAAAGATATTTAGTCTGTTTTTTTGAACTACCTGGGCTTCACCTAAATGACTGTGTGTCCTCCCCAGCCAGGTAGCCCTATCTCAGCACATCCAGCAGTTGGAGAAGCACACAAATAATGCAAAACTGAAAGAGTCCAGTGTGAGAAACAAGGGAAAAGGGGTAAAGCAAAGGCAGTTTGAGCAAATACTGCCAACAGGAAAGTGCAGTTAAGCCAAGGGAAGGATTTGAAAGGTTTGAGGAAGGAGCAGGATTGCTAAAGGCAAAGAGAATAAATCATTAATCTGAGAACTCTATTACACAGGGAATGCTCCAAGGAAAAGAGCAGAAACTCTATTTAATAGTGAAAAGGCCAAACCAGTGCTGCCGAGTCGGGCTCTGCCCAGGGACTGGAGCCACAGCCCCTGCTTACTTCCAAGATGCTGCTATTTTTGCAACTTGCATCTGCTGGTGTTGCAGAGGCTTGTTCGAACCCGCCGGAGCTGAAGGCAAAAAGAGCTTTTCTCATGTGAACCCCGGGTCAGGCTCTTGGTTTTGATTTTTTCCTTTTGCTTTATTTCCCTGGGTCTTACAGGAGCAGCATACCTGAGAGAGCCAAATTTCACTTAATGCCGCCTCACCTGTCCCATCATGTGTTAGTCCCGAATTATTTTATTGCTGCTTTACAGAGCTTTGTCGTGTGTCACCCATGGTGGATTTTGGCTTGTAGAGGTTATCACTGGTTTGACAGGTTTGTGTGGTTTGACTTCAGGAGCTGGGTTTTCAAGGCAACCAACTCTTTGGTCCTCATATTGACCCATAAATGCAGTAGCCACCAGCAGCAATTCACAGGAGGCACCACTCTCCCACAGTTATGGGGTGGGATGGGTGAGCCAAGTGGCATCTTCTTTTCTCCAGCTCTGTTTTTTTTAAGGTTTGGACAAAAAACAAGATTTGTTTGATGGGTCTGGTGATGTTTATAGTATAGCTGGAGGTCTGAATATGGTAATTTGAAGACTTGGGCATATGCAGCAGATTGAAGGCAGTGCTGGCTAGTTCTTACATCTGAGCAGGAGATGGTCATAATCTGTTGCCTGTTGCGTTTTTTCCCATTATAAGAGCTGGCTTATCCATACTTGTTCTGAGCTGGATTGTAAACTTGCCTTTATCTAGTGACTGTTTCCATATCTGATTGCTTGTTAGGAGCTAGGTATGAAATGTGTTTTGACAGACACTCCAGAGCAGTCCCTGGGGGCAGCGTCACTGCAGGTCTCTGGGAGCCTGTTCAACTTTTATTTTTATGATGGAGACTGTCTTAATTCATGCAGCATTCAGGGAATGACTGGAAAAACCTTTGTCTAGAGCAGGAGCAGCAGCCAGGAAGAAGCGGTGGGCGATGATCCCACAGTTAAAGTGCAGCGTGGAGAGGCTTGGGTTCAGTGCCTGGGTCTGCAAGCAATTTTCTGAGACAAGACCTTGACCTTAGCTCTGCTTTATGTGTCAGCAGCTTATGTCCGACAGCACAATAGCGATTTCAGAGGTTTCAAAGCATTTTAAAGTGTAACTATCATGCCTTTTATTGGACTGGGCAGTGGCATTTTTATAAGCCAAGCTTAAGGTTTTAGAATAACGTGTATTGAATTTCCTTGGCGCGCTCCCGGCCGCAGGATTGCCGTCTCTCACGGCCACAGCACAACTTGTGCTGGAGGACAGTCACAGGTGGCCAGAAGGCCATTTAGAAGAACCAAGACTTGCAGATGTGCTGCTTGGTTACTCCCTAGTCCTAAGGAAACAACAAAGCCGGGAGTCAGTTTTCCTTCCAACAACAGGAAGTCACAGCCTGCCGGTGGGATGCTGCATAACCATCCCCTTCACCAAAGCCCCCAAAGCACCGATAACCGTCACGGAGCTCGCCCCACACGAGGGGAGGAGGAGGATGACCACGCTGCAGTCCCGAAGCAGCCGTGACCTGTTGCTGCCTGGCAGGCTGGGGGTGTTGAGGGTCCCGGGGATCCCGGTGCGAGCAGATGTGCGGTGACCGCAGCCGCGTGCCCGCTCCGCGCCGCCGCTCCCCGCGCCAGGTGCAGCCTTTGTTCCGCGGGGCCCGTTCACCCACCCGCGCCCCATTGTTCCAACGGGAAATTAGCATTAAAAACCCAGCCCAAACCCCCACGTCCCTCAACTGCAGGTGACTGTTATTGGCCCCAGCTGCCACCCTTGTGCTTGATTACTTCCATATGGGGTTGTGGCAAGGAGGAGGATCCACTTATTGATTATTTTCTTTTTTTTTTTTTAATATTTTTTCCCCTTTTTAATTCCCCCCGCCCCACACAGACACTTCAGCTCTTGCAAGGAACAAAACCCTGAAATCTATTAAGCCCCCGGTAGGCTCCAGTTGCTGTTACAACTGGGATGAATGTTTTACAAGCAAAGCTAATTACACCCTCCCTCTGCTTTCTTCCTTTCTTCAGCCCCCACCCCATAAATGTAAAATAACCAGAGGGCAATTGGTAGTAAATTAAATCTTTGCAGTGTCCTGAGAGGCAGTTTCCTTGCTAGCAGGAAGAAGTCTGCTGGGCTTTAGATGTTATTTGTTTTGGTTTGGGTCTTTTTTTTTTTTTTCCTAGAAAACGGGAAACCGGCATGTTGCAGTGGCACACCTATTAAAGAGAGACACAGATCCCAACCTGCATCTGGATAGAAAAGGAAAAAATAATTGAACAAGTGGGCTGTTAATTTGTGAGTGTTGTCAGCCGTTGAGAGGAGCCAGAGAGAAACTGCGTGCCAACTGAGGTTACAAAATTCTAGGAACTGTGTGATTTCCTCCTGGTATTATTTATCTGCAGGCCAGCAGGTTCCTTGAACCCCCAAAATCTCTTCTGGGGCACTGGTGGCAGAGTGCCATTGGAGCAGCCTGGGTTTGTCTCAAGGCAAGAAGGGCTGTAGTTGGTAAGAGGAGAGGGGGAGGGAGCGAGGCATCTCTTGGTGCCCTACCCAGGACTTGGGAACAAACCTGCTCTGCAGAGGCACAGAGCATCTGTGGTGAGCAACACAGGTGGGTCATGTCCTGTGACGTGGGGACCAGCCCACGCAGCCCTGACCTACTTTGTGCCAGGCAGGGATGGAGGAGAGTGGCAGCTCCTGTCAGTGCTGGTGGTATCAGGCAGAGCTTCCCCCTGTGCTCCTGTCCAGGCAGCTTGGGTGGCACAGCCCTGGCCAAGTCTGGAGGGCAGGCACAGTACAAAGTGGTGGAGACATTCTGGGTTTCCCTTACTGAACTCTAGGTCTCCCAAAATTAGTTTGGTGTTGACATTTGTGCTGGGGGCTCCTGACAGAGCTGCTTATGGGGGGATGATGGTCCTCAAAGCTCCTTGACCAAAGTGTTGCCTGTGCTGCCTGGGCCTCAGCAGGCTGCTGAAGGTGAAAGCCCATCAGAGCCCAGTAAGCCTCAGCTGTTACAGCTTGTGGGGCTATTCCAGAGGAGTCAGTAGGTTTTGTGTCTTTGCATGCTCAGTGATCTGTTTTGTTCCTGCTGGTGGTGCCCTGGGCACCCCCAGGCAGGTCATGCTGAGATCTGGCAGGGCTCTCTTGTGTGGCAGAGGTGCTGCAGTGTCCCACTGTGGTACAGACACATGCAAGCAAACGTCTAGCTAGAAACAATCCCAGATGTGCTCATCTCTGCTCAGACCAAGGCATGGAAGACACATTCATAATGGAGAATGGCTTTTTATTCAGCAAACACAGCTTCTTTGGGCAAAGTCCCCCTGGCTAGTCTGGAGGTAGGCATTGAAGGGAGTCTTTGCTCAGATACAAAAGCTTTTGGGGTTGCCTGGGGCCTGGTTGACCTCAAGGTTGTGAATGCAGACTTAGGTACAGATGGAGAATGGATTTGTCCTGAGATTTTTGTCTCTCAGCATGGGTTCTTTGGCATTTTCCACGTTGACCTTCACCATGAATTCCATCCTGTCTTTGGCAGGTGGGACCTGCCAATGTAGTTTGTGAGGAATTCAAATAAAAATTCTGGTTGCTATCTGAGAAGATGTGTTTAGCTGAAGTACTTGGCTTATTTGCTGCACATACTTCCTTCCTGATACGGACCTCTCCTGGCTTGGCTGCCCAGAACGGACCACCCAGGTTGTCCTGGGAAATATCCATGCAGGTGCAGCCGAGAAGGTTGTGCACATCTGGTGGTGGACTTGTACAAAACTCTGGTTCTCAGGGGTGCTGTGCAGTGTGGGGAGAGCCACAGGTAAACTGGGTCAGAAGGTGGATGAAGGCAGCAAGGCGAACTAATGGAATATCTTGAGCGATTTTCCTCAGACTTGTTTTAAACCCTTCAAAGTCAAATCTCAAACTTCGGGGGTTTCTTCTCCCTAATTAAATTAACAGGCCATATGGTGTTTACTGTGAGCGCCTGCAATATGGAAGGAGCTACCTCCTGGATCACTTTCTTTTTTCAAGAGCTGCTGCTTTACCTGATGTCACTGTTCTGAAATGTTCTTTTCAGCAGCGGGCGCGGGGCGTTATTTCTGCCACCTTGCTGCTGTTGGTGTCACCTTCTGATCCCGGGGCTGAGCTGTATCATAACCTGTTTCTGCAGCCTTCTTTGTCTTCTCCTGGCTTTTGTAATGTCATTTTGCTGCTTAGTGGGGGAGTGTGTACAGGTCAGGGCTTTTTTTCCTGCTTTTCCCAAGCAGGTAATGATTCTTATTCTTGTAGCTGAGGAGCATAGAAAACCACTCAGGGTGTTTTCGGGGTGGTGGTGGTTTTGTTGTTTGTTTGTTTTTTTAACAACTACTACTATTTTTTAATTTGAGGGTAGTGTGACCATCTCAGGAATATGCAAAACTGAAAGTTTTGTAGAGTTTTCTTCTTTACTACTGGGGTATTTTTAAAGAGAAGTAGTTACTTTGCTTGTGCTTCTTTTATCTTCACACAAAATCTCGAGGAGGAAATTAAGACCTTGAGGAAGAAAACCATTGGTTTATTATCAGACCCTTGCATTTAGCTGAACAGGAAATAGTGTTCTCTAAAGAATCTCTAAACCTGTAGCAGAAAACAAGAAATGGAAAGTCTCAGATTTTGCTGTCTGTTTTGAGCTGCTCTCACTCGTTTAGTTGGGTTTTTTGGTAAGCATCATTCCTGTGTGTGAGTGGATGTGCTGTGAACTCATCCTGTACCTTTCCAGTGTTGTAACTTAACCTTCCTCTGCGATTTTAACTTGATGCATCTCTTCTGTTGGGGCTTGGTGACCCTTCATGTTGAGCCAGGCTCAGGTTGTTCTGGGAGATCTGAGCTCCCAGGAGCAACTCCATTTGTGCCTGCCACATTAGCATATTCCTGCAACGTATGCTCAAAGGGTGTTTCTTTGCAGAGAAGCCTCTCTAAAGATAGCATCGTGAAGTTCTGTGTTGTCAACCAGGGACACTTGATCTAAAAAACAACATTTGATACTCAGACAAGGTTTGCAAGTGCCATCTGGATTCTAGGAGATGAGCTAGGTTGTCTCTGTTTTGCATACACTCATCAGGAAAAAAAAAAAAGTGGGTCTGGGCAGATTAATTCTTTAGGATCACCTGAGCAGAACTGTTCAATCCACACGAATGTCCTCAGTGACATGGGACACCACTGTAATCCCACACCACTGGGTATCATGTGGACCTGCTAAGGTGCTGGAAGCAATTCTGTAGTTTAGTGGTATATTATTTAGACCCAGGTGGAATCAATTTAAATTCTCTGGGGCCGGCAATGTTTTAATCTCTTATCAAACAAACTGCAAGGCAGAACCTGAAAATGATGCAACGCCCCACAGAAATGGGCATCTTTTTTGGGAGGTGGGATGCAGGGAACACAGATGTCTTTGTCTGGCTTCAGTTCTGTGTGCTGGAGAGTCTGTCCTCCAGCCCACGCCAGCACTGAGAGGAGGCTGAGCACCATGAACATCTCATTTTGTCCTGGTTGAACAGCAAACTCACTGTCCACATCCTCCCAGGGACATGTAGCTTTTAAAATGTGTTTTCCTTCAGGGTCTATTTCTTGACTTTCTAGTTATCCTCTCATATGCAAATCTAATTTGCCTAATGGGCTGGTGAGTGTAATTGGAAGGCAGCCTGCACTTACACGATAGTGAAAAGTCTCACCTGTGCCCAAGCACAGATGGGGCTCTGCCTCACTGCTGCATCATTAGAGGAAATTTATAGGCACTGTGGCACAGACTTTGCTATGACCAGAGGAGGGAAACAGCAGTTTCAAACAATCTTGGGGGTTTGTTGAGGTTTTTTGTTCCCTGGTCTTGCAATTTTGATGGTTGAGCTTTTTGGTTAGTGTAACACTTGTCTCTTCCCTGTGCTGCGGTTGATGGGGGGAGCAGGTTAGTGCAGGTTACAAGCAACTAGCTGAGGACAACCCTGAGAATGACAAGTTGGAAAGCCTTGTGTGCTGTGTTGCAGTGGGATGGTTTGAAAGCAAGGACAGCAGCGGCTGAGCCAGCCTTCACTCTACAGTCCCTGTGCATCACTGAATCTCCAGAGCTTATCCATGGAAAATTTCCACCTCTACTGCTCACGAGAGGGAGGGGAAGGAGGCACAGCAGAGACAGTTACTGCTGTGTGTCCGTCTCTTCTGGAGTTGTTCCCTGAACAGATTAAGAAGTTTTGGCTGCCCCATCCCTGGAAGTATCCAAGGCCAGGTTGGATGGGTCTTGGAGCAACCTGGTGGAAGGCGTCCCTGCCTGTGGCAGTGGGGTTGGGACTGGATGATTTTTGAGGTCTCTTGCAACCCAATCTAGTGATTCTAAGTAGTGAGCTTTAAAGGACACGTTTCTCCTTTCCATGCTGGCTCCTGGTGCTACAGGTGTGTAGGGGCCTATCCACATCATCAGGCTCCAACACCCTCCAAAAGCCACCTCTAAAAATGTAACTCCTGTGCTTCCAGCTCTGAGGATGGTGGAAAGCTTTCCACATGCTGGTCAGGTTTGGGAGAAGAGGAAGAGCAATTTGTGTAGTGGTGTGAGCAGTGTTTTTAAGAGGCAGAATTGTCATCTTGGCAGGGCTCCTGCGTGTGCCATTGATCGGGAGGGACTATTAGCTGGGCAGCAGTTAATGCACTTAGCGGCCAAGTGAGTGAAGTGTGCTCTCTGCAGAGCTGGTGGGACTTCTGGAGTGATTAGTGAGCCTTGGCTGCCTCAGGAGCATTGACAGGGTGTTTGTGTGTGCAGCGCTGCCAGCACGGGGCAAAGGCTGCTGTGGCAAAGCCACTGTGGCTGTGGGGTGAGGAACACTCATCACTGAACCCAAACATGGGTCAGGTTGGAAGGGACCACAGTGGGTCATCTGGTCCCACCTCCCTGCTCCAGCAGGCTCATCCCAAGGCACATGGCACAGGTTTGTGTCCAGGTGGCTCTGGAACAGCTCCAGTGGGGGAGACTCTATACCTTCTCTGGACAATCAGTCCAGTGTTCAATCCCTACACAGCAAAGAAGTTCTTCCCCATGTCCAGGTGGAACTTGCTGGGCATCAGTTCCTGCCTGTTCCTCCTGTGCCAGGGCTGGGGCCCCTGAGCGGAGCCTGGTCCGTGCTCTGCCCCCTCCCTGCAGGCACTGACACACATGGGGAGGTCTCCTCTGACAGGAGGGTCCCTTTCTTGTGGGAAGTTCTAAATAGTGGGGATGGAAAAGACTTCCCAAGTCTTTTCCAAGTTCCTCCTCAATTTCTTGGACAAGTTGTCCAGTTTTGGATAAAGTCTGGTGAACTCCAGCCCTGGAGCTGGCTGGCAGGGGGGGACCTCCTGCTCTGCAGCCTCCATCAGGAGAAGGGAGACTCCCTGTTGGACTCTGCTTTAGATTTGAAAAGAGATCAAATGGTATGACTTCAGGGACCCAAGGGGGATGTTTTTCTGTATCCTTCCTTGATTGCTTCATTTTGGGACTGTGGTACAAGTTGGTTAGTGGTTTGGTTTGCTCTGGATTTAGTTTTTGCAAAAATGCAAAAATGTTTTCATCTAAACTAGCCCTGGTTGCCTGTGAGTTTCTGGACTGCTTTGTTCTCTCAGAGGTCAGACTTGTACCTGTTCTGTGCTTAACAAACAGTTTTGGGTTTTTTTTTTCTAGTTTAATTTAGGCTTTTGTAATAGCTTTGGGTGTGCTTGGTATTATTTGTGCTTCTCTGTGGTCACACTGCTTGTTATGGATTACGTGTGGTTTTCTGTTTTGAGATTTCCTCACTTCCTTAAGAAATGACCTTGGTTTTTTTTAATTGGCATTATTTACAGTTATTGGTAGTGGTGGCTGGGCTGCTGGCACTGGTGCTTTGGATCTGCCTTGTAGACAGAGACTTTATCCCAGTTCCTGTATTACTCACTCTGAGGACTCTCTACTCACTGAATACCCTCACCCACAGACCCCAGATCTGCTGGTTCTCATTAGCTCCAGACCCCCATATGTTCAGCAGCATCCATGATGCTCTTAAGAAATCCAGATTTTCTCAGTACTGGGTATTTTTCAAGGTTAGGGGTGGTTTTTAAGGTTGACTTATAGTGGTGGGAACCAAATCATCAAGCAGCAGGGCTTGGAAGATGGAGGAATTGGGAGAGGACCTTAAATTGTCGCTTTAAAGCTTCTCAATTAAACCTCCTCTGTACATCTTTAATAACCAGGTTTTAAGTTTTTAATCTTCAGTTACTGGACAACTTAAAGGGGAATTTGTGGTGGGTTTGAATTCATACTTTTATTTTGAAGATGTAATGGTTTTCAGGCTGTTCCTCTTTTCCCTGTGTTGTACGAACTCCCAAGATCCTTCAGAGGCTGCACAGATCCCTGGGGAGTGTCTTTACTCACCTCTCAGTCAGGTGGAGCAGTGCAGGGAGTGAGGACCTGTCCAAGTCATGGAGAATACCCGTGTTTGTTGTTCCCAGCAGGGCAGGGGGGGCAAGACCACTGTGAAGGTCCAATCTGATCCCAAGGATGCCCAGGGAAAAGGACAATCTTGCACAGACAAGGGCTGCCTCTCCTGAAGGAGATTTATGTTTTCCTCTTGCTGCTGTGGCTGAAAGTTTCCGGTTCTCTGATGACACAGAACTTGAGTAAACCTTGCTGTCCTCCTAATGGTCTGTGGGAGCTTCTGCACAGACAAACCAACCTGTGGTTCCATGCAGGGACTGGTGCCATGTGTGGCAAAATGGATTCCCAGCAGCAAAGCGGGAGCAGAGACCCAGGAGCAGGGGGGTCAGGATCTGAACTCTCCTGGCACTGCAGCATGGCCATCACATCATCCTCAGCTGCCTGGGGTTAAAAATGCACCAAGAAGTGCTATGGACCCAGCTTGATGTGATGCTTTCCTGAAAGTGAACTCCTGAAGTGATTGCTCCTAGGGAGGGAGGGATTCATCCTGCAGTGAGCAGAGTGGGACTGCTGGTTTGAAGCCTTGAAGGAAAGGGGCTCACTGTGCTGGTCCAGAATCAGCATCCTTCTCAGCATCTCCTGGACTTCTTATGGAATTGGCTAGAAAGTTTCCTCCCCTTCCACAACTTTACTTTTCCTACTAAGAGCTGGGGTATAGAACCCCGGGCATTGAAAAAGAAGGGTGGCTCGCCCAGTGTCTCAGAACAAACCATCACTGTTGGCTTTCTCTGGCTTCCAGGGTTGAACCACAGCTGCAGGATCCAGCACAAATGCCCTAGGAAGGGTGTCTCCTGGAAAGCCATGGAGATGCTGGACCTGCAGTGCTCTGCCAGGTCTGCTGGAGCAGCCCAGCAGGGAGAGGGGCACTGCTGCAGTGTGGGACTGTGGCCTCTCTGTGTGTGCAGCACCAGCGCTGCTGCTCCTGCTGGAATGTGTTCTTTGCAGTTTGCCCTTCTCTCTACTCCTTTGTGAAAGGATAAAGTAAGGCACTGAGGAGCCTTGGGGTCCCAGGCTCTCGGGTGGAGTTGGAGGTAGGATGAGTTTGTGGCTTAAATCTCTTTTGTCAAGGTCTTGCTGATGGGTTTTAAGCAATGAGGGCTGCTCATGCACCTCTGATTGCAGCATCCCTGTGAGAGGCTTGTGCAGGAGAAGCTGCAGAAAAGCCAAAATCCTCTGGGAATGCTTCCCTTGGGTGAGACAACCCTGGAGCTTCTGTGATGCTGTTCCAGAACCTCTCCTGTGACCAGAGAAGCCCAGCAGGGGCTGTGATGGTGGTGGCCCCATGCTGGCTCCTCCATGGGGAGCTATGGTTGCCTGGGTCATTCCTAAGAGCCTGGTCCAGCAGCTCTGCATGTCCAAAGCCCTCTTAAATCAGTGGATGCATTTCTATTACTGTTCTGAGCTATGGAGAGCCCCTTGAAACTAATTAGTAATTAGAGGATGCCAATTAACCACAGCTCCCCGGGCTCTACCACTGCTTTGCTGGTACTGCTGGGTTGGAGAGGGAGGGAACAAAATGGAACCCAGTGGGAATGTGTTTCATCTGGAGAGCAGGAGAAGGGTGGAGCTGCTTGTTAAATGGCCAGCAATCCAAGTTTTAAAAGGATTTATGAGAGTTAGATAAAATCATGTCCTAAAGGCTGTCCCAGAGCCTCTGTTAAGGTGGAAAATTCTAAAGTTAGAGCTTGTTTTACTGTGTTTTCCTTCTTTTGGACCTCCCAGTATTTTACAGGTACAAAAGTTCCACCTTTATTTACTCTATGGTGTTTAGCCTAAGCAGGATGGAGAGCAGATATCCACTCCCAAAATTACAGTGCTCAGTTGTTCTGTATAACCGGTGGGTTATAGGCTTGCCCACCTTCACAAATGTGGTCCCAAAATGTGACAGAGTTTAAGGAATGACAGTAATGGAAATGGGCTTTTGGCCCTGGCATTGCCAGGGCAGGCTTGGTCATTCAGCCATGAGTTTCCCACTTGTTGGATCACTTCTTGCTGTCTGGTGTAAACTTGGTGTTCACTCCTCGGACCCCAGAGGGGTGAATGGCCCCATTCATGGTCTTGCTGCTCTGGGCAGGGAGCAATTTCAGACTTTAGGAGGGTAACCCCTTAAAGCAAAGTTTTTAAATTGATTTTACTATCTAAAAAGTAACTGAGATGGTTAAAGTGCTGTACTGCTTTTATTTCTAATTCATATAAGTATGATTAACTCAGTTCTTGCTTTCACTGTACACAGCATTTACTATAAGAGCAAGTCAGGTTCTCTTCTTGCCCTAACTTATCATCCCTCCGTGCGTAGAAAAACCCCACAGAATAATCCTTAAATAAAAGACTAATCTTTGATACCAGGCTGCTGCTCCCAAGTCTTTCCCTCTGGTATCCCTCTTGTGCATGTTGTGTCTGGGCTGCACTGGACTCAGGAGCCATTCATCTTCCTGGTGTTTTCCTCCCTGCGGCAGAGGAGCCCCAGCTGTTCCCATCTGCACAGCCTGCCCCGTCAGTGCCGCTTCACTCCGAGCTGGAGGCTTTGGGGAGCAGTGCAGCAGGCTGAGACTTTTAAGAACTCATTTTTCCATGATTGTGATAATTGTCTGTTTGATATCTGTAACTGCTTTCATTTTTCATTCAGAGTGCCTTGGCTCAAGAAGTAAATAGTGCGGAGGAGTAAATATTTCTTAATATTGTTACAGAGTGGGTGATTTAAAACCAAAAAAAGGCCTTGTTTCCATAATGTCAAATGGAACAAGGAACTAATGAAAAATTACTAAAATACTTTAGCAGTAACTAAGCAAATGAATTAGTGAGCATCTCTGGCTTTGCTCAACAACTGCCCTGTCCCAGGTTATAACCCTGGCCAAAGGGGTCTGAGCAGCCAGAGGGGTGGTTTGGGTAGGGAGGATCGCTCCTTTCCATCCCCAAAATGTTTCCCATCCTAAAACTGCAACACTGGCCACACTGTAGGCTTTGGTTTCCAGGAATATATCCTGCTGGACTGTATTCCAGGAGTGTAGCCCTCTCTTTAGGGCAGCTGTGTGATGGGGGCAGCAAGTGGCTGGTGAGGATGAAGAGGGTTCTATGCCCTGGGGCATCACAGGCTCCCTGGCAGAGCTCCCTTGATGTGCACCCCAAGCTGGGGGCTCTTGGATGTGGGAGTTTGTGGGACGAATCCTGCATCTTTGTGTTTGTACTGCTGGTCCTGGTACAAATCCATGGCCCAAGAGGAGAGCAGAGCTAAGGAGGCAGGAATGCCTTGCATGTGGTTTTGTGCTGATGTGTCTGAGATGGCCATGGACAGGCAGAGCCGGAGCTGCAGATGTCTTGTCTGGGTGGAAACTGCTCCAAAGTCCAACCTGTGCTACCAATGAGTTTGTAGGGCCAGGCACGTTAATAGGATTTCATAAAAATCACTGAAGGGCAAGATGGATAAAGATCTGCAGTCTGCCTTCAGGAATGAATTATTAATCTTATTTCCCTTATTAACTGCTTTCTGGACTGGTTGTGAACGATAACATACTTTGCTCTTTCAAGTTCTTCTATCTGAGTTTCACATTGAATTGAGATTTAAAGTGAAACAGCTGTGTGTGGGAGAGGACTAGATGGCAATGGAGATACAGGCATTTATTTTTGCATTCTGAAATGCCTCTCCCAGGCTCAGCAGCTCCCTCCTGTGTGATGCAAGGCTCTCCTGTGAGGTGCAGAGCCCTCTCCACTCCCACAGCATCTTACAGCTCAGGAGCAGAGATGTGCTACAAACCCAAGCTGAACAGGGTAAAAATAGGCTCATCACATTTAGTGGAGGAAGTATCTGTACAGTAACATAAGTTACCCACTGCAACAGATGCTGTAGTATCATCTTGGCCAACTCTGTGCTTTGGTGTGGAAGGAGGAGGATGGAGAAGGACCCTGCTAGACCAGGCCTTGCTGGTGACCTGTTTATGTGACTTTATCCCATTTCTGGTTGTGAGTTATCATTTATTGATTTGAGCAAAGGGAGACCTGTAAAAACCACCCTACAAGCAAATAAATGTCAATATTTGTGTAGGGATGTCATCTTGACTGCGAATCTCTCAATGTCTCCCTCTCTTCCCAGCTGGGACAGACCCAATCACCCTTTTTTTCCTAAGGCTGCTGTATTGGCTGCCTTGTTCCTGATGCTTATCTTCAGTCTTCCCCCTCCACTGCCTTTTGATGCGGTGATGCTGCAGAAACATAAAATACTGGCTCTTTCCTCGATGATGTGGTTTCAGTTTGAGCTTGGGGGAAGCTGTCTGAGAGCAGGTGAAGGAGGGGTTGCAGTGGAGAAGTGGTAAATGGCATCTTCTGGAAGCCTGAGTAATGATACTCTTGCTTTGCATGTAGATCACCTCTCATCTGCATGCCTTGGAGAACTGCAAAGGTGCTCTACAGATGGCTTAGAGCCATCAAGGGGAGGGAAAGGCAACCTTGGAGCAGAGAAAAGATGTTAATAAAATTTAAATGTAATTCTTCCCATTTCTCAGTTCCTAAATGTGAAAAATATTAGCTTGGTGGAGACTGAAAACAGATGGTGAGCAGTTGGAGCAGATAAGCATGTTATTCAAAATAAACATTTGCCAAAGCTGGGGAGGTGGTGAACCATATTTCATTTCCCCCTATTTACATGCTCAGGTCAGGTTACACCGAGGCTGCCTCTCGTTTGCATCCAGCCTGTCCCCGGGGAGCCCCGTGAGGAGCCAACTGCAGCCCGTCCTCGGTGGGGCTGCCACGGGCCCCTTCCCCTGCCTGTGCCCCACCAGGGTACATCGACCTGGTTGTAGAACCACAGAACCGTTTGGGTCAGGAAGGACCTTCAAAGGTCATCTGACCCACTCCCTTGCCACGTGCAAAGAGCTGTCCTAGGTGGCAGGCAGAGTCCTGCCAGCCCCTGGAGCGGGCACTGAGGTCTGTCCTTGGTTTCCCTCGTTCCGATGGCCTCCCTGTCCATTTGGCAAAGCTTGGCATTGCTTTGTCTCAAACCAGGGTCTCTGGTCCATGTAAAAGATGGGGGAAAGAAGCCTCTGGTTCCAAGGGCTGTTTCTAGAAAAGGTTAATTTTGCTGATTTGTATAATTCATGCTTCTGGTTCGAATGGTCACCTGAGGTGGTAGGGCTAGTGGAGAGGTATGGCTGGAGTGTGGCTTATCTCCCTTGCCTGGATGAATGTTTTGGGATGGGCTGCATTGCCTTTGCAGGTTCTGTCTGTCCCTTGGCTCCAGAACAAGTTCAGACCTGACTCATGGGTGACCAGAGAATTTCTTTGTCCTGCTGGATTTAACCTTGGTTGCTGTTCCTGGGACAGTTCTCCAGTCTCTTGCTCTCAAGAGGCAGGTATGAATTTGTGACTTTTAATTTTTTGAGATGAGGAGTGGCATTTTAGGTTATGAGCTTATTCTACCTGTTCTAGATGAAAGTTAGAAACATCTGCTCTGATTACACTTTTTCTTTCTGTCTGGAACCATTATGTGCTTTTGCTCCTGAGGCTCTGAACTGCTGGGTAAACCCTTGTACACTGTATTTTCATCAAAAAATACCAGCTAAATTCAAAACTTTGTCAGTTTACAGGTTTTCAAATGTAGCCACTTAACAGTCAAAGCTTTGTTGACAGGGTCTGATTTTGAGTCTGCTCTCTGTCCTGGAGCTGCCAAAGGGAAAAGCAGACCCTTACCTGGGCATAGTTGAAGGGTTGTCTTATGTTTCATGTGGTTTTCTCTTATTTCTTCCAAGACGTTTCATGCTTCAGGAGAAACCTGGAGTGCTCTAGTCTGGCATATGGGTTGGTGAGATGCATTTCCAACTCTGTGCAGCTTATTTATAACTGGGAGCTACAAAATTGCTCCCAGGGCAGACAGGTTCCTCCTTCCTCCGTAACTCTGGTGCCAGTGGATCAAGGGGAATCTTCTCCCTGGATCAGGAGTGGCCTGAGGATGTGGGTGTTCCTGCTGCAGGAGCCCTCCAGACACCCAGCCACGGGCTTTAAACCCATGTCCCACGAGGGAGGAGGGAAGGCTGCACTGTCCCGAGCTGACAGCAGAGTTTAAAGCTTGTGCTGCACACTCTGTGCTCACTCAGAGGTAACTGGATTCACTTGTGCCCATGCAGACACTGTGCTGGAAATTCATATGAAGCATCCACATTTACTGCACTGTAGCAGTGGCCCTTCCTCTCTTCCCTTGGTCTTGGCAAATTCGGGGCTCCACCATGGGAGCCAGGTCAAGGCTTTGTCTTGAGCAGGGTGGAGCACCTCCTGGTTTTATCTTGCTGAGTGTTGGAACTGTGTTTTGAACTTTGGGAAGAGGAGACCATTTGTGTCTGTCTGCCCCCAGGGTTACTCCTATCTTTTTCTCTCTGGTTCCTTATCTTGCTTTTTGAGGGAAGGTAACAGCCAGTTCTTCTCATGCAGTGTTTTTATTTCTTTTTCATCACTTAGTCTATTCTCTGATTGCCAAAGGAATTTAAGGATTAATTTGAATTCCAGTGTACTTGAGATACTCCCTAACTTATTCCTGTTTCTCCTTGAGCCTTTTCCCTTTCTCAAACCCACAGGCATGAAGAGATTAATAAAGCAGGTTCTTTGTAGAGCTTACAGTGCAATCAAATGCTGGCTGTTCATCATAGGTTACCTGTCACAGCACACTCTCTTTGTGCTACACACCATAGGTGGAACACTTCTCTAAAGAAAATATGAAGGATGGAATCTGTCTCAAGTGGGCACTGAAACTGCCCCCTCTGAAACGTGCTGTGGTGTTGGAGAGCTGCAGCCTCAGTCCCTTGGGAAGGTAGAAGTGGGACTTCCCTGAGTGTCAGTCAAGACCTCAGGTTTTTTCCTGGCATCTTGTCCTGTTGCCTCACTTTGCTCTTTCTCCTCTCCAGAAAGGAAAAGCATCATCTGCACTTAATCTTGACATATGTTCCTTTTTAATTTGCTATTCCAGGATGAGAACTGGAGCAGGGAAGGAAAAAGGGTGCACACTGACAGTCAGCACGGGGGCCAATAAAACCAGAGGCTTGCAGTGTGTCGTGGAGGGTTCCAGGTGGACTCAGAGCTCCGGGGCTTTCTGGTCTCTTGCACACCTGGGCCCCTTAAATGGGACACAGGAATATATAGAGTATGAGTACAAAGTGGTCTGTGCCTGCAGCTGTCCATGCCCAGCTGGCAGCTTGAGCATCTGAAATCTGGAACTCAGCGCTGTGAAATCTGGTCTGCAGCTCCACCACCGTTGGGAGAAGATGGAATTCTTGCACCAAGCCAAGACTAAAGCAGTAGCATCACGATGGGGTTTTGTTTTACTCCGAGTGAATCGTCTTCCATGTGAAACTCCGGGGTGCTGAAGGCTGGGAAGGCAGCATTCCCACCCACTGGGGTGGCCACACCACTGCTGCCTCCTTCCCTGGGCAGGTCCTGGTGCAAAGCTGAGCACGTGTCACTGCAAAGCTTGGACATTTGGCAGGTCGACAGCAAAAGTGTTGTGCCATAAACATGTTGGACCTGCTCCTGCAGGTATTGCTTGGAAAGCAGTGACAGCATTTGTGGGTGTGTCTAATCCAGGTAGGGTTTGGAAGGAGGTTTTTTGAAGGGAAGCAACACAGTGTTCCCAGTCTGGGCAGGTGTCCTGCTGTGACACTCAGTGTATTTGGTCACTGACAGGAATCATCCAAAATCTGTGACAGCATCAGAATCTTTCGGTGTCAGGTGAGTGATACAGTGGGGCGACTTGGAGACATTTGGAGGAACATCTCAACATCCTTTCTGCACATCTGGAGGCAGCGCCGAAATGTTGCTGTGGGTGAGCCAGTAAATATTTCTGAGTGGTGAAAGCAAAAGAATGAGGCTGGGAAGGAGGGTTTTCCCCAGGGATCAGTTCACTGGCTCATTTTTAGCCCCAGGTCAACTCGAGGCTGAGTCAAACCCTTGGTCATGGTCTGGTTTGCTCACATGATTCTCATTAAATGGACATGTTTAGGCTAAAAATGGAGAGCTTTAGAGAGATGGTTTTTATCTACATTTATAGATGCCCCAGGTCATTAGCAGGAAGCTTTTAAATTTAACAGTCCTGTTTGCTTCTTGTCTGTCAGAGTGGGCTTGGAAAAGAAGGTGTTGGCTTCTTGTGGGCTTTGGTTTTTGTGTCTCACACAGTAGCTGGTTTTATTTTGGGGCTATGAATTCCATTTATTCCCCTCGCGCCTTCTCCCCCACCCCCCCGTAAATTAACCAAATTAGTTCTGCTTTCATAATGTGCCCTCAGAGCATTTTTAGGAGGAAAGAGGAGAAAACTTAAGGATTAGTTTCACACTATTTCTTTCCAAGGCATGGCAATATCAGATGGGCCATTGTGCACCTGGGAAAGGGGTTTTTGTGGGAAGAAGATCCGAGGAGGCAGGAGAGGCTGTGGGTTTGTGGATGGTCATCAGGCAGCTGACACGGAGTGCTGGGCAGGCACAATTAGTACTGCTCTGATTGAAAATTTGGGGTTATTTACCAACATTTTCCTTCCCTGCCTGGGTGAGTGACCTCAGACTTTTTGTGGTGGAAACACCCCTAAGGCCAGGCACAAAACCCGGTGTCTGTTTTGCTGCGTTTATTTAGAGAGGAAGGAAGGAGGTTCATGGGGCTATCCCTGCTCTTGCCAGTAAACTGACCTGCTGCAATGGGTACCTGCATGCATGAATGATGTCATAGTCCTACATCAATGCACAGTTCTTCATCTGAGCATGATATTCATGCATGGGAATGACAGGAGAAGTCTGCACTTCAGGATTCAATTGTATGAAAGTTGGACGAAATGTATGTGAATAGTAGTTTGCAATATGGTGGTATTAATGTGGGTTTTATATGTTAACATTGACAGTAGTTTCCTATGGCTTCACTATTTCCCCACTTTATGAAAGAAAAGCCTTGAATTTTTTCCTTTCTTTTGAAAGCAGGCTTAGGTAAATGAAGACACAAACATTATGGGATCTAGGCTCTATAGCAGTTCCAGCCCCACCACCCCACTTATTCCACCTGCACTGACAGGGCAGGAAAATGTGAATTTTCCGTGTGTCTCATCTCTGCTTCCCCTTCCTGCAAACAGCAAAAAGAAATGTTAGGAGTAATGAAGTTCATTTGTTACCTCGCTGGCATTCCCTCTGACTTGCCATAAGGAGAATAAATGAGGCAGTTTGGTGGCAGAGCAGGTGCTGGGGCTGCCAGAGCAGATCCCAGGCAGCAGCACGAGGGCTCAGGTGCCAGTTTGTGTTTGCTCTGCTCTCAAAAGCAGCATTTTTGTTGCTGGGAGTTGAAGTAGCAGGTTTTGTGGTTGTCTTTCAGCGCAGAAGTTTGCCATCTATTCGATGCTTTATGGGAACACAGCATTTAATCTCTCTGCCAGGACCTGAAAGCTGAGTTTCTTACAGCTGACAGATACTGGTAATAACTGTGGATTACAATTAGCTTGTAGTTGTCTGAAGGCCAGCTTGCATCACTGGAGAGGTGGAAGTGTCTGCACCTCCCTCGCTGCCTGAGCTGGGTGCAGGTGGATGTTCTGGGAACACCCAGCCGTGTTTTTGTGCAGGATGTGCTGGATCAGAGTCACAACTCATTAATGAGCTAATTGAATGAGGCAGGGGCAACTTGAGGAGCAGGGAGTGGGGACCAGGAAGTCAGAGGAACCATTTGTTGGGACCATGGGCACTGGAGACACTGGCAGTGCAGTAGAGAGCACCCCTGGAATGGTGTTGGCTCCCATAGGAGCTGCACTTTATTGATCCTTAGGCTTAGTCTGCTGAGTTGTCTGGACTTAGAGAATGAAAAATAACCCAAAACACACCCCTCAAAAAAATGAAAAAAAAAAAAAACAAAAAAAACCAAAAAAAAAAGATGTCCCCCAAAGCTTGCTTAAACAAGTGTTTCTCCTTTTTCTCTAGTTTCTACCCTTGTGAGGCTGATCCCAGCCACTAGAGCTGGGAGTGTGGTCACACTGTTACCCTGGGCTGGGATGTCCCTCAGAGGCTGGAAAGGAAGCCACAGTGTGGGCAGGCTGTGCATGAGACCCTAGAGACTGCATACAGAGGAGGGGTGGGGGATAGCTGGTGTCAGCTCACCTCTACAACTCTGGGCCATTCCAGTCCCTTGCAGGCACAGCACCAATCCAGGTTACCTGAGAGGTTTGGGATCCTTCTGGAGGGGCTCTGCTGGTGAGGAGCTTGTGGGCACTTCTGGAGGGTATCAGAGGGATCTTATGTGGGGGCAAACCAAATGGGCAGAAATACTTTGAAGAAGCATCCTCAGGCATGAGGGGGTGAGGAGATGCAGTCAGGAGGCTGGGGTGGTGAGCATGGGCACTGTGAGCATGCACCCTGGGTGCCTGTCCCAGCTTGGGGCCATATCGTGCCTCTTCTTGCTGGAGCAGGTCCAGAGAAGAGCAAGGAGGCTGGGGAAGGGACTGGAGCACAAGTGCTGTGGGGAGAGGCTGAGGGAGCTGGGGGGGGTCAGTGTGGAGAAGAGGAGGCTCAGAGGTGACCTCATCACTCTCTACAGCCCCCTGACAGGAGGATGTGCCCAGGTGGGGTTGAGCTCTTCTCCCAGGGAACAGCAACAGGACAAGAGGGCACAACTTAGGCTCTGCCAGGGGAGATTGAGGTTGGATATCAGGAAGAAATTCTTTGCAGAGAGAATGACCAGGCATTGGAATGGGCTGCCCAGAGAGTGGGTGGAATCACCATCCCTGGAGATGTTTAAGATGAGACTGGATGTAGCATCAGTGCCATGGGCTGGGAATCACAGAGGGGTTGGATCAAGGGTTGGACTTGATGATCTCAGAGGTCTCTTTCAACCCAGTTGATTCTGTGGTTCCCTGTGGCAGGTCGGGGCTGTGCAGAGCAGTGTGGGAACCTGCGTGACTTCCCCCCGCTCTTATCTTCACCCCTGCAACTGTTCGTGTGCTGGGCGGGGAAACGTGTGACTGTCACTAAGCATTGCCACCTTCTCTTGGTACAGTTGCTGGTGACAAGAGGGTGCCAGTGATGCCCGGATCGCCCGTGGAAGTGAAGATACAGTCCAGGTCCTCTCCTCCCAACATGCCGCCGCTGCCCCCCGTGAACCCCGGCGGACCCCGGCCCGTGTCCTTCACTCCGACTGCACGTAAGGCCCCTGGAGCACTGCTGTTCCCAGGGATTAGCTCGAGCCAGGAGAGAAGGCTCTGCTCCTGGGACTCATTGGGCACGTCTCAGCCATTAGCCAGGGCACAGTGAGTGTTAGCCACGGTGTGCTGCTGTAAGGAAGAGGGCGCTGGGGCTTTCCTGCTGTCCTGTAATGTATGCAGGATGTCTGTATTCCCCCTCTGCCCCCCTGACTGCTCCTGGTGTTGCCTTGAGTCCTTCTCTTTGCAGGTGCAGCCTTGATTTCCACCACAAACTCCTTTAGAAATTGAAGTCTTTTATCAGGTTGGCTTCGAACAAGCCAAGTGCTGGGCTTTTCGCTCTATCTTTTGGAGGAGTTAATTCCCAGTCTGCTGTATCTCACTTTGCAGACAACATTCCTGCAGCTAAGATTAGAAAGTTTTTCTTTTTTTTTTTTTTTCATATCCCAGCCTTGAAAATTCTTTGCTGTCCACCCAGATTCTTTTCTCCGTCTTCTCTATATGATCCTTCCTATTAAGCCACAGGCAATCCTGATCCTGCCTGGCCATAACACAGCTTGCGCCCATTTTTTCTAGCAGGGTGTTGCTTAGAGGTGACCCATGGACAGGATGGACCTCCACCCTCTTCTTACAGCCTCTGTTTTCCTCCTTTAGCCAACATTTAAGCCTTTTAATGTCTTTTTTAAAAGCATCGTTCCATAGCAAAGCTACTTTACTTTGTCAAGCACGGAGTTATCTGACCCCAGCACATGGCATGTACATATTTTCCAGGCCCTTCTCACCCCTTTTTTCCTGCACAGAGTGATCCCTAGCTGGCTCTGCATTGCTCTGCTGTCCATGACAGTGTCTGGCCTATCTCACAGTTTCACACTGGCAGTGGGATTCAGGGATTTGCAATCCAGCCTCTTGGAAGACACACACTGATGTACTGTGTGATGCTGGCAACAGCACTAATCACTGGGTTATCCCGCCAGACACATTGTCCCCATCTTTATGTCCTGAGGGATTTTTAATGGCTCTCCTTTTGCTCAGGCAGAAAAAGACCATTAGCAAAGTGACAGAAATTAATTTTTCCAATGAGGATGCTTGGCACACTGTTAAGGGCCAAGAAACCTGAATCTGCTGATTGCAGATGACTTAATTGCCTCTTTCCAAGATAGATGAGAGATGCGACCTGTGGTGAAGTTCATTCTTGCTTTTTTATTTCTCTTGCACCAGAGGGTCTTGGTCAGAGTCAGTGGGTGTTTGTCTTGCACTGCCAAACCCCAAAGGCTTGGGCTGGTGAGGAGGAACACATTGGAACAAAGCCATGTGTACCTTTGGGTCACTGACAAGGGGTTGGAGAAGCAGCAAAGCCTTGTGACTTTTGAGGACCTAAGGCAGAATTTAAGAGCAGCCCTAGACGATGACTCTGTCCTCAGGAGTTTATCATCCTCTTGTCCCCAAATCAGTAATGTCCCTGGTCTCGCTACGCCACCTCCCTTGCTTCAGTGCTGTCTCCCCACCTGGAAGGGGAGTCCCAGCCAGGCTGTGTGGTCTGTGGTGGAGCAGCTCCTGGTGATGTGCAGGATCAGATAAGTGCCATCTGCCCTGCGGTGCCGCCGTTGGCAGAGGGTCCGGAGGGGCGAGCGCCGGGCGGCTGCGGGGTCTGTGTAACGGCAGCCCCGGCACAGCTCACTCTGCTCCTGCCAGTGTCTGCTCCCATCCTTGGCAGCCTCTCCCGGGGCTCCCCCACAGTCCCTCGGCCCCCCGGGGGTTGCCCAGCCCCTGGTTCTCCCGGGGTATAAATAGAGCCCATTGCTCTTGCCAGGCTTTCATCTGAAAGAATAAGAGGAAGTGAAAAGAGAAGGGGGAAGCGCCTCAGCTGTGGCTGTTGGGGAGTGTGGGGCTGTGCAGCCCTTTGCTGTTTGAGAGGAACTTCTTGGGGTGGCTTCCCCCCTATTTATAACCCTTTTATTGTGAAATAAGTGTCTTTATGAGTAATTGTAAGGCCTTGCCTTTCACATAGCTCTGGTTTTCCATGTTAACTAACCCTGTGGGTGCATCCTGATATCCCTGCTCCTTTGCCTCTTTGGGGAAGCCAGTGTGGACAGGAGTTTTCCAGGCTGCTTTTCTCCATAACAAAAGGCATGAGCTCCCTTTGCCGCTGCACCTCCATCCTCTCAATCCTAACCTTCACCTTCTTCTCATAATTTCTCAGTCTATGAAAGGCCACATCTTTGCTGGCCCCCAAAGAGCCTGTCAGCCCTTGATTAGCAGGAACCACCTTGAAGGTCTCTGTAGCCTTATCTTTCCTTGCATCTTAACTGACTCTGGTTAAGTTTCCCTCCCATGCTCACCATGAAGGTCCAGGTGTGTGGAGCCTTTCCAGCCTCCGACCCTGGTGTGCCCCAGAGTGGTTTAACTGTTCAAGTGCCTCCTGTCTTCTCTGAAAAACCCCTCACTGGGTTCAGCAGGATTTGATATGATCTTCGTGAAGTTGCAGTGGAAGTTTGGACATTCTTTTTGCAAGTTGCTGCTCCTCCCACAGGCAAGGGGCACTTTGCAAGGCCAGTGCTGCTGGGTGGCATCAGGACTTCTCTGGACACAATTTAAGATGCTTTTTATAGCTTGTGGCCTCCTTGCAAACACTTACATCCATAAGGGATTCCGGATTGGGCTTTTCAGGATAACTCAGTGGATCAGCAATGGCTGTATTTACATTGACGTGCTTTTCAGCTCTGAAATTCTGGGTTTACACCAAGCTGGGGCCCTGGTGCACAGCTGCTCATCAGACAGGGCTCAAGATTGCATAACCACGGCCTGAGGATGTCAACAATTTATTCTAATCCCTTAGAGTTCTCAGACTTCCAGCCTTTCAGTCTGTTTTGACATGCTCACTACTTACAGGAGGCAAAGTTGCAGATGGGACCAGGTGGGAAAAAACAACAGTGTTTGTGAAATTCCCTGTGAATCAATGGGGTGGATGGTGCTGGGGCAGGATCAGTCAACCCTCCTTGGGGTGAGGTGGGGGCACCTGAGCTGCCATCCTCCTAGGTGGGAAATGCACCACAGGAACGTGCCCACCTGATGCTCAGTGTCGCTTCTATCTCCCATTTGCAGTGGCCAACGGAATAAACCATTCCCCCCCGACACTGAATGGAGCACCATCCCCACCCCAAAGGTTTAGCAATGGTCCTTCCTCCTCGTCCTCCTCCTCCCTGACAAACCAGCAACTCCCAGCCACGTGTGGTGCCCGGCAGCTCAGCAAGCTGAAGCGCTTCCTCACCACCCTGCAGCAGTTCGGCAATGACATCTCACCGGAGATCGGCGAGAAGGTCCGGACCCTCGTCCTGGCACTGGTGGTGAGTCCTGCAGCAGCCCAGACTGCCTGGATTTCCCCAGAGTGCTTTGGCAGTGGGATCCCAGCATCCAGAGCATGTCCCCGTCATACAGTGTTGTCTGTTTGTGTCTTTGCAAGCAGGGCTGGCGGCTGAGCAAGACTGTTGTGTTTATTCTTTCTGGGAAACTTGCTGACTTCTTTTTTCTTGTCTTTGGTGGGTTTGTCCAGTGGCTTTGATGTGGGTTTGTGTGCAGCTAATCTTGAGGAAACCTGGAAGAATTTGGACAAAGCTCTTCTGTAAATCATAGAATCACAGAATGGTCTGGGTTGGAAGGGATCTTAAAGCTCCTCTCGTTCTCCCTGACATGAGAACACCTTTCAAACCCAAATGAAAAGGTGTAGCTGTGGAATTGTACCCAATATTTGCAGTTATCCAGAGTAACTGAGAGAAATGCTGTCCAGTACATTGGAAACTCTGCTCTACTGGCTTTACAAGGGCATGGAACAACAGGACAAGGGAGGAAATAGCTTTAAACTGAAAGAGTAGGTTTAGATTGGATATTAGAAAGAAATTCTTCCCTGTGAGGGTGGGCAGGCCCTGGCACAGGGTGCCCAGAGAAGCTGTAGCTGCCCCATCCCTGAAAGTGTCCAAGGCCAGGTTGGATGGGGCTTGGAGCAACCTGGGCTGGTGGAAGGTGTCCCTGCCTATGGCAGGGGGATGCAATGAGATGAGCCTTGAGATCCTTTCCAATCCAAACTATTGTAGGATTCTGTGACCTTGGACTGAGGCCCTGGAGCACAGCACCACACAGCCTGGCCAGCTGTGGCCCTGTGGGGCACCCAGTGGGGCTCCCAAGCTGATCTCTGCTTTTTGGCATGTTCGTTTTGAGGCTCAGCATGTGGTGAAGTTTGCTACACTGCAGTATGTTGGAGCATTCCTGCTTCCAGGGTTGGCATGGGATGCAAATGTTGGTCTGTCCATGTCCTCGGGGGCATTCCAAGTGCTCAAGCACCAGCTGCAAAATGCTGCTGCTGCATTCATATAGCACAGGTATTTCCATGGGTGTAGGGTAGTACCTTAGCTTACCCTTCTGCAAAGGAAATCATAAGCTGTCCAGGTCCACCCCAGACTGTGGAAATTGCTGCAGGGATGAGCTTTGTATGTGCAGGTTTATCAAATGCTGCTTGTCCCAGGGAGCCCCCAGCCTGAACAGGCCTGGGGGATGCAGGACTGGGCCAGGGCAGGACTGTGGTGAGCAGCAAACTGATGGAGACTTCATGGATGGTCTTTAGGGCTAGGTGAGGAGAGCTCAAAGGAAAGGGTGGTCATTAGGTAGGATGAAGAGAGCTGGAAGGAAGGAAAGGAAGGTGTGCAGCTCTGAGCAGATGGGATTACAGTCTGGCTCCCTGCAGTCTGCCCCAGGCCACTGGGCCAGTGAGCAGGAGATGCCAAGTGGGTTGTGCTGCCTCCCAGAGACAGCCTCTACCTCCCAGCCCCAGAGCTGGGAAGATGCTGGACCAGGCAGTCCCCACTGTTCTCCTAGTGAAGTGTTCCTGCTCCGCTGGCCTGAGCCTTTTTGGCTGTGTTTGGCAGGATCTGATGCAAACACTGCCAGCCCTGTAGTGGCAGATGCAATCACCCTCCCAGTTCTGTTCATTTGGAGCCATTTCCCATATGTCTAAAAATAAGAACAAATTGTCATTTCATTTCTTAATTTCTTTCCTCAGAACTCAACGGTGACAATTGAGGAATTTCATTGCAAGCTGCAAGAGGCGACGAACTTCCCCCTCCGGCCATTTGTGATCCCCTTTCTGAAGGTAACAGGAGCTGCTGGGGCTTGCAGGTGCTCTGGGTGCCACCCTGTGCTGCTTGGCAGCAGGATATTTCTGGGAAAGCTCTCCTTGCAAGCACCACAGCAGTTTTGTTAAGGTCCAAGACAGACTGTGCAGACCATAGTGGTGTCCATGTGGGACTGGCTTGCAGCAAGCTGGAATGTGTGCCGCATATGTCTCCTTGTTTGTTGGGGATAAAGGAGGCAAACCAAGCTCCATGTGGCAGCTCAGATCTAGAATATTTGAAGTGCTGGCACACGGAGCATGTCTGGGGTGCTTAGATNCAAACTCACACACACACTTCATGCTGTGAATCAATAGCCAAAAGGAAGAATCTTTTGCCACCTAGATTTTGTCGACCATTGGTCTTAATGTTAATTAGTCCTCCTGAAGTCCACTTCCTTGATCTCATCCAGAGGAATTCAGGGAGTATCAACAGATGTTCTTCTTATAGATAAGTTCTCACTCCAAGGCTGAGAACTGCTCTCTTGAAATCTGTAAGCACAGGCCTATTTTTCCTGGGAACTGCACAATGAATTGTTCACAGAATATTCACAGAATATCCAATTTTCTGCATTCTGCAACACACAACCTCTTCAGGCAACTGGATGATGGAAGCACAGAATGCTTCCTGTGGCAGTTGGGTTTGGGTGTACCCACGTTGGGCCATCCTCAGCTCCTGGGAAAATACAGATAAATGTGTCAGTGCACACACCAGGAGCTGGAGGATCCTGCATGGGGGCCACAGGCATTACTGCTCCAAGGTGTTAATAGAGAGAGAACCTTCTGGAATAGCTGGGAATTCCTGCCCCCTCTGTAATCCAGAGCTGTGCTTGTTTTCCAGGCCAACCTCCCTCTGCTGCAGCGGGAGCTGCTGCACTGTGCCCGTGCTGCCAAGCAGACGCCTTCCCAGTACCTGGCACAGCACGAGCACATCCTGCTCAACACCAACACCACGTCCCCCGCCGACTCCTCTGAGCTGCTCATCGAGGTGAATGGCAATGGCAAGAGGCACAGTCCAGACAGGTACAAACAGCTTTTGTCATTCTGTAAGTTGTTGAAGTCGTGACTTTCGTTTTATCTTTGCTGTTGGCAAAGCTTCAGGCAACATTCAGGATCTTATCAGTCCCAACAACTGTTCTGGCTGTTAAAAGACACCAGTGACTACTCCTCCTGCACTGTAAATTCAGGCTGTATTCCTCTTTCAGGCAGGCTCTGTCCCAGGGGGACTTTGGGTAGCAATGGAGAGCTGAGCTGTTTTCCACCACCCCAGCAGTGAATGGAGGCGCTGGCAGGCCTGAGAAGGATGTGGTTCATTTTCACCACTTCTTATTCCAAGATAAAAGTTGTTATGTAATTATGTGGAGCATGCCTCAAATTTATAAAAACTGTGAAATTTTAATTTGGTCATGCTCAGAAAGATGAATCACAACACTTGGGCATCCTGAACCTTTTCTTTGACAGGGTCTCTTTGTGCATCACTTCACAAATTGAGTGTGCTTGTTTGAGGTCCCTGCATTAACCCCCTGGTAAAATCATCACTGCTCAAACTGTGCTGATTCAAAACCTGCATCTTTCCCTTTCTGAGTGCATTTGTGGCATGCTAATGAATGCTTGTCCGTGCTGGTTTGGTTGCAGGAGGGAAGACAACAGCTTTGAGAGGGACCCACTGCCAACCGAGCCCCCGGCCAAGAGGGTGTGCACCATCAGCCCCGCGCCCCGGCACAGCCCTGCCCTCACCATCCCCCTGATGAACCCCAGCGGGCAGTTCCACCCCACCCCGCCGCCCCTCCAGCACTACACCTTGGAAGATATTGCCACCTCCCACCTCTACAGGGACCCCAGCAAGATGCTGGAGCACAGAGAGATCCGGGACAGGCATGGAGGGCTTGGTGAGAAAGGCTGGAGGGCTCTTCCTTGAGCTCTGACATGGGTCCCCCCGCTCGGTCACTTGTACCCAAAGCTGTGTGATGCTGGGCTTGTCCTCGGCAGAGTTTTTACAGGGAGTTCAGAGGAAACAACTCACCATGGGAAGTTAAAAACAGAAAAATTGAGAGTTTGTGTTTCCCTGTATGCATGTAAAGGCTGGAGCCAGTGAAGATGAGGAGGAAGGACCTGGTGTGTGAGTTGAGTGCAGCCAACCCAGCAGGCAGGAAACGGAGTGCAGGGAAATAAAAAGTAACATTTCCAAGGTCGCTTAAAAGCAGGAGGGCAGAGCCTGATGTCCTGCCCCCTTTCTCCCAGAGGAGTGTAGGAGGTGCCTGCTATGTTTCCAGCAGGACAGCCTGAATCACAAGTTCTGAGCTCCCATGAGTTTACAACAAGCTCCACAAGCAGGTCAGAGCCAGAGCCACGAGTGGATTGTAGCACTTCCCAGACAGTGACACAGACAGAGATTAAAAAGCACCAGCGTGGAATTAACCCTGTAGAGCCACCACCTTGAGATATGTTTTAAAATTCCAGCTATGTGGAGGTGGAAATACAGCACTTTGTTATCCCTTGGAGCACTGCAAACAGTCGGTGCAGCTAATCCCTTTCTGGCTGTGGCTTGTTGCAGGGTTGAATGGAGGGTACCAGGACGAGCTGGTGGATCACCGCTTGACAGAGAGGGAGTGGGCTGACGAGTGGAAGCATCTCGATCATGTAAGGAATGGCAGGAGGTGTGGGAAGCTCTGTGGGATGCAGCAACCCATTGTTCCACCTGCTCCAGTTTGTGATTTCCTTGTTGTTGATACCATATCCAGGCTCTCCTGGTGGCTGGTGGAGGAAGGAGCTGCCACAAGGGTGTCAATGATGGGGAGGGTGGGAAGGAGCTGTAACACTTTCCTGGCAGGTTTTCTCTGCCCGTGGTCAGTGAAAGCCAAAATCAGTGTGGGTCTGGAGCTGAGGAGCTTCTCCTGCTGAGCATGGCCAGGTGTTGCCATGGCTGTCTGAGCAACCAAACCTGGCCTTGTCCCCAGGTCCCATGAGCTCCCTTGACCTTGTGGTCTTTTCTACCACAGCCCTGGCCAGCACAGGACTGACAGGCATGCAGATATGCTATGTGCAGTCAGGATATGGACATTAAAAATAAGTAAATGCATCATTATTGTTTTAAAGACTTCCTTTCCTGAGGTGCCAGCTTTTTATGGGCCACAATAAGGCACTGACAGCAAGACTTGGTGCTTCGGGCAGACTTTATGCTGAGCTTTCTCTTTCTGAGCAAGGCTGCTCCTCCAAGCACTTCACTGGAGTGTTTCCCTCAGAGATGGGCTTGAAATTCAGCTTTGATCAGAAATGCAGGAAGACATCATGGTCTAAAGCTAATGTTTGGTTTTTTTTTTATTATTTATTTTTTGAGGGGTTGAGGTGGCCAGAGGCCCTACAGCTGAGTATTTGGAGTTAGACTGTGGCTGTGGAGAGCTGGCACCAGGTTCATGGGCAACCCCTGAATGGACACCCTATTCCCTAGGGTTCTTATAGTGGTGGGATTTCCCCCTCCACCTTTAGGAGCATGGCCTAGGGGTGTTTAGACACAGCCTGTGGTGACCAAAGCCTTATGGCATAGGTGTGATATCCTTCTCCCCACCTGGAACTGCATCCCCAGATACAGCACCCTGTCCAAGTGCTGCATCACCCCAAATACCATACTCTGTTCCCTGAAATTACCTCCCCCTTATCTGCCTTGGATGGTCCCTCTGTGGTATCTCTGATGAGACATTCAGGTTCACAGAATATTCTAAACTGGAAGGGACCCACAAGGATCATCCAGTCCAACCCTCAGCTCTACACAGGACCATCCCCGAGAGTCACCCCCTGTGCCCCAGAGAATCACCCAAACCCTCCTGGAGCTCTGGCAGCCTCAGGGCCGTGCCCACTGCCCTGGGAAGCCTGTTCAGTGCCCACCACCCACTGGGGGAAGGACCTTTTCCTGAGATCCCACCTAACCCTGCCCTGGCACAGCTCCAGGCTGCTCCCCTGGGTGCCGTCAGTGGTCCCCACGGAGAACTGGATTCCCCCTCCTACGCATGAGCTGAGGGTGGGCACGTTCCTCCCGCAGGCGCTGAACTGCATCATGGAGATGGTGGAGAAGACGCGGCGCTCCATGGCGGTGCTGCGGCGCTGCCAGGAGGCCGATCGCGAGGAGCTGCACTACTGGAAGCGGCGCTGCAGCGAGACGGGCGAGCCACGCAAGGCGGGCGCGGAGCTGCTGTCCCGGCACAGCCCCGGCAGTGCTGACTCCACGGGCAGCGGTGAGTGTCGGGGCGGCCCGC
>VXAU01000579.1:64961-121828 GCA_013399695.1 Formicarius rufipectus | reverse complement strand
GCCCCGCCACGGCGGCGGCTGCCACGGGGGTACGTTAGGCATGAAGTGGTGGGAAGGCGTTCAGAGTGGAGTATGAGTTAAGCAGCACGTGTTGTCAAAGCTTCAAAGAGAGGCAGGGTGTTGGGTACGTTGCAGCTCCTGGGTGAGCTCCTGGAAGCAGCACGTGTCAACATCTAAAGGTGCCTTTGCTCATGCTGGAGAAGAGCCTCTTCTTTGTCCCTGAGCTGTATTTACTGACCAAATGCAGCCAAGTTGATCCAAAGCTCAGAAACCTGGGGGTGAAAAGGCAGGAGAGGTGTTTGGCTCTTCTTTGGCTTCCAGTCCTTCTTGCCTAAAGGATTTTAAATGTCGAGGTCTACTTATTCTGAAAATACCAAAGACTTTTGTAAGTATAATAACTACCTTAATTCTATTTTTGTACCATGAGTCAACCTAACTTTATTCAGGCTGACTAGTTTTCCCCTCAAGTATGCAGGGGTTTGACTCTATACTAAAAACAAGTCTAAAATGCTGATTTGTTTTATTTGGATGTAACTCCAATTTCCATCCTAACAAATATGCTGTCAATCAAGTCTTGGGGGGAAAAAAAAAAGCCATGATAATTCAATAATAAAAAATGATTTTTTTTTCTAAGAAGATAAATGTCAATTTGATATACATTCTACTTGTTTGTATACAAAATAAAGAGTGAATCCTCCTGCAAGGATTTCAAGTGCCCGTGGCTCCAGCTGTCAACATGGAGTGGCTGGCATGTGTGACAGCCCGAGGGGTACAGCCAGCTTTTAGCCCTTCTATATTTAAGTATATCATGACTAATATACTTGCAGGCTTGTGTTGTTAAAGGTGATATAATTAAAAATTTTAGTGTAACTTGGGAGTGCTGTTGATGCTTTCTCCCCTTGTGGGACCTGGGGATTATTTTCAAGCTCCATTGCTCTTGTGAGAAGGTGCAGTTAAACATCAAGCAGCATCCCCAGGTGTCTTTCAGGACAGCATGTCCATCAGTTCAAACCTTTGAATTGTGCAGAGTGAGAAGTGCTGTGCTTACTGTAAACTGCTGGTGCTTGGAGACTCTGGACAGTGCAGATGTTGGATGACATACATTTATAAGTATTGACTGTTACTATAGAGTACCAGAAGATGGAAATAGGTTATATAATGTCATAAATTATGCAAAGTGCTAATTAAGTGTTGTAATTTGTCATCTGAGTGTTTGAGGAATGTCTTTAACCCTTGGAATCCTCTGCTTTGAGTTTAAGCTGGTGAGTCCTGCCTTGCCTTGTGATGTCCCAAGGTACAGCTGGGCATGTGAGCAGCAGCTGGGTGAGATAAGGCTTTGCCAACCTCTCCCTGTGTCCCTTATTCCAGCAGATTCACTGCGGGAGTTCGGCAGCAGGTCGGGAACGGGCTACGTCACTGAGGAGATTTGGAAAAAAGCTGGTGAGTGTTTGCTGACCTTGGCCAGGGGTTCTGCTGGCTCGGTTGGGGTAAACACAGACACTGCAGGTTTGCTGTGCAGAAACAGCAGAAGCCCAGCTGCAGGAGCACTCTAGGATGTGCACATCTGGCTGCCAACATCCCCACCCACCCTGGGATTTCCAAAGGGCTCTGTGATGCCAGGGGGGAGCCCATGGGACTGAACCTGGCATCCCAGAATCAGTTGGGATGCTGGTGCTGGCCGTGGCCCACTGTGAATGCACCACTGCACCTTTGCTTCCCTGGGAGGCTCCCCCAGCTCCTGGGGCCAGTGGGTGAGGCTGCTCTTTCCTTCCAGAAGAAGCCGTGAACGAGGTGAAGCGCCAGGCCATGTCGGAGGTGCAGAAAGCGGTGGCGGAGGCGGAGCAGAAGGCATTTGAGATGATCGCCTCGGAGAGGGCGCGCATGGAGCAGACCATCGCCGATGCCAAGCGCCAGGCCACCGAGGATGCCTTCCTGGTCATCAACGAACAGGAGGAGTCCACGGAGGTAAGGTGGTCATAGAAGGACTTTGTGTGTGAGTTTTGCTTGGCTCCCTGCCAAACACAGCTGTGAGCTGGTCAGCTCTTCCAACCCCCCCTCCTGAAAAAAGGGGGGAAAAAAATAGCAAAAAGGAAAATGTAGTAAAGGAATATATATATATATATTTACAGATATTTTGTNCCTTAGGAGAAGTGAGTTTCTTTCCTCCTCTGCCAACACAGACAACAGCCCTCAGCCTTAACTCATATAGATAAGCCAGACCTAAACACTGAGAGTTGTCATCCCCATGCTCACCCATCAAGGGAGAGAAGAGAAAAGAGAGAAAGAGGAACCTCTCCTTCTGTCTTTAGTCACCTGATTACATAAGGGAATGATATGGAATACTTCCTTAGTTTTGCCCCCAGTTTCTAGGGAAGGCCTACAGACAAACCACCACACTTTTCAAGAGTCACAAAGCTTTCGAGTCCTGCCTGAGAGTGACTCAGAGCCTGCAGGTCCCCTTATCCCTTGTCTGAGGATCATAGATCACAGAATGGTTTGGGTTGGAAGGGACCTTAAAGGTGATCTTGTTTCAAACCCCCTGTCATAGACAGGAACAACTCCCACTAGACGCTGTCCAGCCTGGGCTTGAACACCTTTTCCTTTCAGAAGTTTCTCTCCAATCAGTAACTAAAAGAATGCACTGCAATCGCAAAAATTTCCCTTTGTATTTTGGTTTTGGTGTCAGAGAATCAGCCTGAACAATGTCTGTAGCATCTGTGTGTGTGCAACAGCTACCTGAAGGCACCACTGGAGACCCTGAGGTGGACCCAGTGTAATGACCAGGGGTTTTGTGAGATTGAGAGAGGTGTGGAAGCAGAGAAAAAGTGATGCTGGTGGATGCAGCTCTCTGTTTAGCTGTTGAATGCAGCAGTGGATAAACACATGATGAGAGTGTGGGTGGAACTGCTCAGGAAGCCATGAGAGGAATGAGACAAGCAGTAATTTCTCCATAGGGGAATACCAGAGGAGTGTCTTCCTCCTCCAGTCGTGCTGGGAAGCAGTATGGGACCTCGGGAGCTGCTGAGCACCCCCGTGCAAGCCCCAGAGCACGTCTCTAAAAGCTGTCCTGTGTTCTGGCACGTCATGTAACCTTTGCAACACAGTTTAAAAACAGTTGAAGTGTAAACAGCTGCAAAGCAGTGACCCAATTTTCCCAGAGTTACCACAGCCTTTGGTAGGGGGTTTTTGGTGACAATCCCTGCTTCTCCTGGAAGATGGAGGAGCCTTGGAGATGTGCTGTCTTTGGAGCAGCTCACTAACAACCAGCTCTTTGGTGCTTTGCTACCAGACTGTAAATCATCACCTGGAGCTGATAGCTCCAGTGGAGACCCTGGGAGCAGGAAATCACACTGCTCTTCCCCACAGCAGAGCTGCCTGGCACAGCCCAGCATCCCCCACCACCCCAACTTCTCTGCTTCCACCGCAGCGAGGTCCCCCCAGAGGTGCCCCGCTGGGCAGGATCAGAGCAGGCTGGCTCTGGCAGAGGCTGCTTTCCCACAGCTGAGCTCACCTTCCCCTGTGTGTGTTTGCTGTGCCTGGGACCAGCTGCAGGGAAGCTGATCCACCAGCTCCCCCCCACCCAGAGCAGCTGCAGCCGCCGCTCCGGCGCTGGCCCCGTGCCCCGTGCTCGGTGGCACGCCGGGAGCCACCAGCTGACACCTCTCCCGGCGGCCAGAGGGGCTTTGCTCTGCTTCCAGATTGAAGCTCAGCCTCTGGCAATGCTTCCACCTGGCTGGGAGGCTTTCAAACGAGCTTTTTCTCTTCCAAATTGGCCTGCTCCAACCTCTTGTGCAGCTATAGCAGGGTGCGGAGCAAATGGTGCCTGTGCAGCACGTTGTAATCCCTGCGGAGAGCGCTTGGCTGGGAGCGATACCAAAATAGAGCTGCTTAAAACAGGAAATAAAAAGACCCAATAGCAGCATCTGCAGCCTGTTTTTCAGTCCTTGCCTGCTGTTTTCTCTCTGCATTTGGGTGGATCTAGGGGAGAGGATGTGACCAGAGCAGTCTGGCAGCAGCTTTGGGCAGAGGAGTGGGCAGGCAGTTTAGAACTGTTGGCAAAGAGCTGTGAAATAGCAAGAATTAGTGGATTGCTCATTTTAATATTACCATATCTGGGCCAGAGGGGATGAAGAGTCCCCTCCAGGGCTGAGTCAGCACTATCTTGAAGCTCTTGGAAACTAAAGCCCTTTCAAATGTGGTGTCTTTGGTCTTGCAGAGCTGCTGGAACTGCGGTCGCAAAGCCAGCGAGACGTGCAGCGGCTGCAACATTGCCCGGTACTGCGGCTCCTTCTGCCAGCACAAGGACTGGGAGAGGCACCACCGGATCTGTGGGCAAGGCTTGCATGGCCAGAGCAAGCCCCTGGCTCTGCCCACGGGCCGAGTGGCAGCAGCTGCCAAGGGCCTGGACGGTGTCCCCAGCCCGGCCCTTGAGAAGACTTCGGCGACCACCTCCCGCTCCTCCACCCCGGCGTCTGTGACAGCAATAGATACAAACGGGCTCTAGAAGGGAGATTTTGGTTCACTCCATTTGATTGGTTTCCTGGGGGCTTTTAAGCTGANCCCCCCCCCAACTGTTATCACCTGACACATTTGACACGTTGTGCCGCCTCCTCGGAGCGCCGACACTGCAGCTTTGCCATCTCAACCTGCCTTTTCCTTTGTGGTTCATGAACTGGGGCGAGCCTTGTCTGCAGCAGCTTCCTGGCCCTCCTGGGGAGGCACCAGAGCATCGTCAGGACCTGAGGGGCATTGGGCACCCACTTGGGGGACCTAGGCTGGAGGGAGAGCACTGGCACACATCGGAGATGCTGAGCGTGTGGTGTCCAAGCAAAGAGCCCTGTCCTTGTGGCATGCTCAGGCTTCCTGATGTGTCTGAGCCACCACCTCCTTCAGCCACCTTTCTTCCATAGTATCCCTGTTGTTTTCCTTGCTCCCAGACAGTGGTGCCTCAGGTGGCTGTGCTGGCTGGTTGTTGCTGTGAACAGACTGGAGCCGATTGCCCAGCAGGAGCATTTTATCCTCTTGTGCCATGGCAAAAGCTGAGCCTGCTGCTCCTGCCTGCAAGTTGGCACCTCTTGGCTGCGGAGAGGGAGGAGAGAGTTTGTCTGCTCTAAACCAAATGTCAGTGCTGGGGAAGTACAGAGGGATGGCCAGGATTTCATCCAATTCTGTGGTGGGACAGACAGTTGTGTGTTTCCTGGGTGGGACCTCTGGTGAGGAAACACGTGTGGAGCAGATCTGGGTTTGGGTGCAGGTGCCCTTTCCACCTGGGGACTGTTGTTTTGCTGTGCTGAAAGCATTTCTTCTTTTCACTGTCTGGAAGCTGTTGGTTTGTGAGTTCCTGCCGTTGTTTTTGAGCCCAGGGATCCTCACGGGGTGCGAGGGGATTATTTACAGCCTCTGCTCTCTGCACACATGGGCCGAACTGGTAAAATAAAGGCAGGACTTGGTGTCCTGTGTCACTTCCTCCCCCTAGCCCTGGGAGGCTCCCGTGGTGCTGCATCTGGAGATGCCCAGGGATGTGTAGCCACCACTGCCTCATTCCAGCCTTTGGAAACCATCCCAAAAAAAAATGCAGGCTCAGAAGGAGACCCTGGGGGCCTCTGATTCGGGGAGTCCCTGCTGTGGTGTGGGAGGAGGGATGGGAGGGATTCAGGGCAGTGCAAGCTGTGATTGACACACACCTGCAGCAGGGCTGGTCTTGGATGCCTTGCAGAGGTCGACAGTGGCACAGCCCGTGGGAGGGACAGGCATGTGCCCTCTGGGAGCTGCTCCAAATTCCCAGAGTCACACAAACAGGCTCTGGAAATCCATCTATTCAGCAAAGCCATGTTTCTATGACTCTGTATGTGCAAGTGCTGGGCTGGAGCCCAATGAGGCGAGTAATTCCCAAATTATTTTGGATCACTTTCTCAATTGGAGGTGAATAATGGAGCTGTAATGAATTGTCATGGAGTTTGCAGCAGGGATGAACAGGCTGCACCAACTTTGGCCCCTGGGGAAAGCTGCTGTTGTGGGACAGAGTGGGTAATTCGTGTGTCTGCAAGGTTTTATTATGCAAAAAAGCCACCATGCCTGGTGTTGAAGACAGCTCTGGAGTGGCAGTGTGGAGTGTGTCCCCATGTCCCCAGGAGTGGGTGCTGGGAGAGCCCTTTGCATGGCCACGGGGATTGAGGCAGCCTCCAGTGGGGGTGACACTGGAGCCACCTTGTCCTGCAGCAGCCAGGAGGTGTCACCCAGCCTGGGGGTGCTCACTCCAGGGCAGATGGAGCTGGCCAAGGGAGCCCCAGCTGGCCATCACAAGGACCTCAGAACGTGGCTCTGCCCATCCCACTCAGAATTTGCTATGTCCAAATCTGTGGCATGGAGGAGATGCCTCAGTGGGGAGGAGCAGCACTTGGGCTTGTGAGAGCACCAGGAAGGGGCTGCCCTGGCATCCTCACTTCAGGGGTTTTTCTGCCCTAAGGGGCACATTCAGAGCAGCCTCAGGCCAATAATATCATTGTGATGTCCTGTCCTCCCCTGCAGCCCTGACCTAATGCTGTGAGTCAGCAGTGGCCAACTGTGGCAGGGTGGGAGGGGAAGGGAGAGCTGGGCAGAGCTGGAAGGAATTGCTTGTAAATAGATTGTCTTCCATAATTCTCATGCAATGTTGATGGCTGTGTATTAAAATTAACCCCAGTGTAAATGAATGAAATACTAACAGTCACGGTTAGAATGATTGCTTCTTTTTGTTTGGTTTTTTTTGTTTTTTAAACATGGAATGATAAACGTGAACTTGGGACATGGGAAGACATTGGGCTGAGGTTTCTTTTTTTTTCCTTTTTTTTTTTTTTTTACATTTAATTCTGTAATAGAAATGTTACTTCATTCCTGTGCATAACTTATTTAATATCCTGTATAAAGGAACCCAAACTGTTACAGATGTATTTAGTTTGTTCTACTCAAAAGTAGTCAATAAAAAGACTATATTCATCCTCCAGCTTCCCCTTCTCTCTGGGAAGGGGCAGAGGTTTCCTGCAGTGCTCAGGCTGCCATCAGGGTTTTTTGGGGGATGCTGTCAGGCCGTGGCCTGCAGGGACAAAAGCTTGCCTGCCCTGCAGTGTGATGGTGCTGTGGGGAGCCCAGGCAAAGCCTGGGAGCAGAGCTGGAGTTCAGCACCATACTTAGGGTTGTTAGATTTCTTGGAGTTCATGGCTAAGTGTGTTCTTTTCTGAGCTTTTTTTTTTCCTTCCTTTTTTTATGTGACACAGACCAGCCTGCAGGATGCTGTCACAGCTGGCTGCCAGTGTACCCCAGGCACCTGAGGATGCCCCCTGCACACACCTTGGCCTAACCTGAGCATCTTGTCCAGGCTGCTGCAAATGTTAACCCTGGGGTGAAGAAGACCAAAACTGAGGGGGAAATCCCACAAGGGGAGGCAGCTCAAGCATCCCTAGTCAGTGCCTGCTGCAGCTTTGCTCTTTGTGGATGCTCTGGGTGCCTATCTCTAACCCACCCTGGCTGTGCCCTGGCAGAGCTCCTCCCTTTGCCCTGCTGTGGCCCCAGCAGATCCCCAATCCCCCAATTCCCACAGGGTGAAAGGAACTCTGGAGCTGCCCTGCAGGGGGCTGGAGCTGCCCCCCCTGTCCCGTGATGGTGCCACATCATGGCCAGGGCAGGCAGCAGGTATCAGGAGGGCTGTAACTGGGCACTTGCAGGATGGGTCCCCCAAGGAACAGGGAGGAGCATTTGTGGATTGGTTCCTGAGTCACATGTGGGGTTTGTTGGTGCCCATCTGAGCTGCTGTTCATCCCCTCCTCTAACAAGGAGCTTCCCTGGTCCTGTCTCTGCTGGGGCAAAACAAGCACCCCAAACCCAGCAAGCCCCCGCTCTGTGTTGTACCAGGGCAGGGGCTGTCACTGTCAGACCTGCCCAGCACACTGTGCACGAGGTGTCCCCAGGACAGCTGCACCCACTGCCCCTTCAGCCACAGATTTTTCTTACTGCATCCAGGGACTGGGGAAAAACAATATTTCTGGTGGAGCAGCACCAGGGAAAAGAGGTTGAGGGGTGGTAGCAGGTACCAAGGCACCTGAGGATTAAGGATGCAGGCACCTGTGGTGACCCACAGGGGTGTGAGACAGAGGCAGGCGTGCAAGGACAGTGGTGCCCTCCATGCCAGGAGGGTCCCTGGGGTCCCTGCCTGTCCCATGTGCCTTTCTCCCCTCACTTCACACTGGTTGTTACAGTGCATTTTACCCCAGCTCACTGGAGGATTTGCTGCTCCAGCACCACCAACAAAACCCTGAGTGTGACCCGTGGACCAGGTGGGCTTGGCTCTGCTCCAGTCCAGGGCCTTGCCCCCTCGTTTTGTGACCCCCACCACTCTCTGTCACCAAATTAACTCAGTTACAGCCTCTCTGGCAGCACTGCCTGGTGCTAACACTGCTTTATGTGAACTGATGAAGCAACAGAGCCAGAGCCATGCTGGACTCCCCAGGCAGTGGGATGTGCTGGGTACCAGAGCCTTGCTGGCCTCCCCATGATGTGGGATGTGCTGGGTACCAGAGCCTTGCTGGCCTCCCCACGATGTGAGATGTGCTGGCATGGGCGAGGCCATGGGCATAGCTGGGGGACACAAGCCACTGCAGTGGCTGCACAGATGGCTGGGGTGGCAGAGCCTGATCAGGCACACCTTGCCAGAAATACTTAAATATTTTTTAGCCCTAAAGAAAATTATTCACAATCCATCTGAGGCCACCTGGATCCCTAGGCACAGCCATTGCTGGCCCAGGATGTCACAGCCATGTCCTCCTGCCTGTCCCAACACCCCGTGGAGCCTCAGGATGCCCTCAGAGCCAGGAGGAAGTGCCAGAGGGGACACAGCAACTAGAGCAGTGGTCCCTCAAAAGCCAGCCTGTCACCCCCAAACACGGCTCCCCCAGGCACCCTGGGAGTGCTCTGCTCTCACCAGGCAACTCAGAGACTGTCTTGGAGGGAGGAAATAAATAAGTAAATTAATATGAAAAGAGCAAAGGGGTAAAACACTGGCAGGGCTGAGGGCAGGCAGCTTCTGCCTGGAAGAGGAGGGGATGAGGGACAAGGAAGTGAGGAACGCGAGGGAAGGCGAAGGCTGTGCCGAGGGCTCCGCATGCTGACGGGGTCCTGGAGGTGTCTGCCCCGGGTCAGTTGTTGTTCATGATCCACCAGGAAGCTGGGGAGAGAAGGAAAGGGGTCAGGGATGTGAGGGCAGTGTTCAACAGGAGAGGGATGGCAGGGATGGGGGATCTGGCCCTGCAGGTACTTGGCAGCTGGCTCTAAAGCACCCACCCTCCTCCCAGGGCAGGGAGTTCAACCATGGGATAGCCTGAAGATGGGTGATCCCCCTTGAGCTGGGGCAAATTCTGCACCAGAGTGCTGGGAATGTGGTCAGTGGGACCAGCAGGTCAAGAACAGCACTGGCAGTGAGAGGTTCAGTCCAAAATACTACATGGTTTATGTTATTTTACACAAGAGCTGAAAGTGACACCTGAAAGCAAACTGGTGCTTAATTTGGTCCCCAGTTCCCCTCATCTGGTCATGTTCCTATTGATACCACACTAATGTGCACTTTGCCTGTGCTGGCCTCTCCCCTGCCCCAGCACTGGGCTCTAACCCTGGATGCAGCCACTGGGACTGACCCAGGAGCACCAGCGCTTGCAGAACAGGTTCAAGGCTCAGGAGGAAAACAAAACAAGGCATCAGGTGTACTTGAGACAAGGCCCAGCTTATCTGCTATATGGGAAGTGCTACTGCTGCTTGGCTGTCCCAGCTGAAGAGCACCCCCGGCCTGGGGACAGACCCTGCAGCACTGCCAGCTCACACAGCCAAACCTGCTGGGGACAAGGGGTCTCACCCTGGCTTGAAAAACCTGATTTGAGTCACTCCAAACCAATCTGCTGCTCTGGAGGGAGTCAGAGTGCCTGTTCCTGCACTGCTCCTGCCCTCTGCAGCACACCAGGAGCACGGCATGGCACTGTGACCCCCTCACCTGGGAAGAGCATGGTGGTCAGCAGCTCCGGGGACTCCAGCAAACTGATGATGGACTGCTGGAAAGTCTTGCTGCAGCTGGACTGCAAGTGGCTGTAAAACAAGGTGCAGGGTCAGAGGGGTGCAGGGGGTGCAGCCTCAGGTGTTGGAGAGCGGCTGGTTCCTGTCCAGGTATGGGGACGGGGCTGCTCCTGCACCACACCCCCTCTGGGGCTGCAAACAGCCCTGGGGTGCACATAAATGTCCTGAGCAGGTCACGGTTCTGAGCAGTGCCAGCAGCAGGACAGGCTGGGCAAGGAGAGGGAGCAGTGGGGAGCCCCAAGAGGAAAGCCCTTTGACCTCCCCCCAGCCCCCCACGCACAGCTCCCACCTTCTCCACGCAGTCACGTCCTGCCAGAACTCGTAGAGGATGAAGCACGCCTCGTCTGTCAGCTTGCAGGCAGAGACACTGTGGGGACAGGAGGCACCCTGAGCGGGGCTGGGCAGGCTGGCACGGTCTATCAGCCTGGGCACATCACCCTCCCCACGAGGCTTCCAAAGCACAGTTTGGATGCATCCAGTTCGTGGCTGCTGGAGCACAGAGTTCCCGGGGATTCCAAACCCAAATCCTGCCTCACCACTCCTGTGTCCAGGCAGCAGAGGAGCTTCACAGCTTTTAAACGAGTCTTTGCTGCTGCTCAGGAATCAGCACGTTCAGTGATTTATTATTTCCACATATCCCCAGCATTGGCACAGCTCATCCCTCCAGCCCTTTGGAGCAGCTGTGTCACCCCTCACCCTTCACATGGAGAGAAAGTGAGGCCCAAGTGCAGGAGCTGAGCTCACAGCACGAACCCACAGAGCAGTGCCATTGCCCCACTCTCCCTCCTGCCACAGGAACATGCTGGGCCTGCAGCCCATGGGAACATGGGGGGCAGCAGCAGGGGGGGAGACCACAAGGTTTGGAGGGCAGAGATGGGGGAACCAGCTGCACTTGGCTGCGGCAGCAGCAATTCCAGCTGAGCATGAGCCTTTCCTCCAGCTGCTGCCAAGGACTGCCAGAGGGGGCCAAGCCCCGGGGGCACAGCAAAGCAACTCACCCAGCAGCTCTGAGGCTGCATCCCCTGCACAGGGGCCACAACAGGCTTTGCAATTCCCTGGTGTGAACCAGGACTGTGGAGTCTCCCTGGGCTTGGCTCCAGCTTTCCACTCACGTGGAGAGCCTGCCCATGCAACGCCACTCTGTTGCCTCCACAAATAGCTCTCATGACAAAAAAGCCCATCAATTCCAAAGAAAAAACCTCCCATTCTCCCTGTCACACGTGTCACAACGAGCATCCTCCTTTTGTTTGGACTGAAAACGTGCCTTTATGCTGCTGGAACTGAAGAGCTGAAACACGACACTCTAAATGGGAACAGTACGAACATTCCCCGCTGAAAAGTGGCTTGAAATCTCCCGTGGGAGAAAGGAAGTGCTGCTCAGGGAGCAGCTGTGCCTTCTCAGGAACAGGCTGGCAGTGATGTGTCCCTGCAGGCAGACCTGGGCTCCATCACGAGCTCTGCTCTGAGCTTTGGAGCAGTGCTGGGGCAGCCTCAGCCTCACATAGGGTCAGCTTCAGGTGCCCATGGCTGCTTCCCACACACACTCTCCATAAATCAATGCTCTGCATGAGCTCTGCCCTTGATTTTTCCATTGCTTTCAAGTCCTTCAGTCCTGGAGGAGTTTGTGTATTCACTTACATGCACATGCCACAGCCATTCCTGCTGGTATAAAACCCATCCCATCCTTCCTAGGCACTGGTTCTTACTGGGAATACCAGCAGCAGGACATGGGATGGCACTGCAGGCTGGGACAGTTCTGCAGCTGGGACACCCTCACTCTCTACAAGGTCCCACCCCTGCACAGACCAGCACACAAACCACTTCACAAAACCCACGTTAAAGACTCCATTTCTGGGGGAGCCACCCCACAGACCATCCCACAGACCACCCCACTTACTGTAGGCAGCTGCTCTGCTCAGCCGTGCCCTCGGTGTAGGACCGGAACGCCTGCCGGAACTCCTCGATGCTGCTCGTGGCCACCGAGATCTGCCTCTTGGCCACCAGGATGTGCTGCCAAGGGACAGGAGAGCATCAGGGACTGACCTGCCCCCTCCTGCCCTCCCTGCTCCTGCCCCGCTGTGGGACAAGACGGTGCCCAGCACGCACAGCACCGTGGTGGGACAGGCGACACAGTGCTGGGGACAAAGGTGACATCAGGTGGCTTCCCCCTGCCTGGGCAGGTTGCCTTTACCCCAAGGACCACAACAATAGGAGAGGCTCCAACCCCCAGTGTTGGGGTCCTGTTTTGGGGCTGCTGCAGATCCCCATGTCCTTCCCCCAGTAGAAAGGGCATTGGGGACCCCTCTACCTGGGCTCTGCACAGTGTGCAGGTGCTCCTGGGGGAGCCCCTCCTTCTGGGCTGGCTGTGGGCACTTCCTGGGGCTTTCAGGGACCTGCGGGAGCTGCAACTGTCCTGCAGATGGTCCCACGCCCAGCTCACAGCCCTGAATCCCACCCTGCTCCATCAGCAGGCTGCAGATTCCTCAGGGGCCCATAGGCAGAGCTCACCCAGCCCGGGGACACAGGGGCTGTGTGAGGGGTTGTGCACACCCGGGGTTACCTGCAAACAACGAGCAGCAGGACAGGCACTTACAGCATCTTGTCCTTTGCACATGGACTCCTCCTTCAGCGGCTCCAGTCGTGGGCTCTGTGTTCAACACCACAGGGAAAATCAGCATCACTGCAACAGGGCAAACCCTGGAACCCACAGCCCAGCCCAGGGGACAGGTACTGGGGACATTCCTTGGGTACTTGGGGGAGGACAGACATATGACCTGCACATCTGTGGAGCTGGTGGATCCTGACTGACCTGTCAGATCAGCAGGACCATGGGGAAGCCAGGGGAGGGTCAGCAGAGCTGAGAGAAAAAGGGTAGCTCTGGAGACTGCAAGTCTGGATCTGGTGAGTGGCTGCAGCTCTGTGATGATGCCAGGACCAAATACTGGGAGTGCTGGCACAGACAGGGGTCCCAGCACCGCCCTGGCCATGCCAAAGTGTGGGGCAGCCCCCAGCAGCTCTCCTTGGCCACACACCTTGCACTCCAGCTTCTCGATGAGCTGCTGGAGCCTGTTGATCTGAGCCATCCACTGGCTGTTGTTCTCGACACAAACACCTGCACAGCGAAGGGCACAGAGATGTCACTGAAAAAAAATCTCAGTTTTGTCATTGCAAAAACATGCCCAAGACCCAGAAAACCACAAAAATTTCTAAACCTCTGAATTAAACTAAAAAACTGATTTGTTTTTCTTCTGAAACTTTTTCCACTGCCCAAGGGAAACAACACTTCACAGAAGCTGGCATCTGGGTGAGATGCTCCAGGCTCCATCCACCCTTGCTGCACAGTGGTGGTATATGTATGGCACTTAGTGACATGGATTAGTGGTGGCCTTGGCAGTGCTGGGGTAATCAATTGGTCTTAGAGACCTTTTCTAACCTTAATGGTTCTGTGATTCCATCCTCATCCCACACCCACTCCAGGCTCCAGCAGGGCCCAGCCCAACCCCAAGGGCCACCCCCCTGCAGTACCTGTCGTCAGCATCCCGGAATAGGGGTCTGTTGGAGACAGACAGACGTTCTTCTGTCCTTTGCGCCCACACCGTCTCCCTGACCTCAGGCCAACTGAAGTCTCAGATTTCTTTATATCCTTTCTGGAAGAATAAAATGCAAAACAGGTGGCTGAAGTCATTCCCAGAGGAATCTGGCTTGGAAAAGGCAGATTCTGTTCTGGGATGTTCCTCCCAGGGAGACCCTGCTGCTCCAGGAGCAGTGCTGGGTAGAGGGAGAGGACCAGCACGTCCCACCGCAGTACCTCTCCCGTCCCGCCTGCTCCTCCACGGTGTCCACAGCGCACTCCAGGGAGGTCTGCAGGGACTGCAGCTGGTGCATGGTTTCCCGCAGCAGGAATCTGGTCAGGAACTGCTCCATCTTCGATGCGGTCTCGTACCTCTGTGGGGAGGAGAAGAGGATCTGTCAGATGCCTCTGACCCTATGCCGGGGGTGCAGAGCCACATCTGGAAGGGCTTGGCCCTTAAATAAACCCAAAAGGATGGATTTCAATAACATTTTTATTTATTTCAGGAAAAAGTGATGCTTTGGGGCAGAAGAACCCTCTGGGTGCCTGCCTGTGAGATCACAACAGGGAACACAGGCATGGTTCCATCCGCAGTCCCCCCCCAACCCCCACAGCCCCATCCCCACCACTCTCAGCTCTGGGAGCCGTGGAGGAAAGCAGATGGACACAAACCACAAGGTAAAGGGCCTGCCCCCAGCCTCAGGGAGGGTTCCAGGGCGGGCAGAACATCCCTCATGCCCCCTCACACACAGTTCTGCTCGTACCACGGCTCTTGGGAAAAGGCTGCAACCCCACGGTGGCCCCTCAGGTGCAGGAAGCCCCTTCCAGGGATCCCCCACCAACTGGCAGACCAAAATAGGGGCTGGCTTCATGCCCTCCCTCCGTGGGCAGTCACTGCCAAGCCTCTCTGCTCCCACAAGAGGTTCCACGATGAATTTCATGTGCTTGCATTCAGGGCCACCCCACAGCCTGTCCCCATGTCACTTGTTGAGTGTGAGTGAAGTGACAGACCCTGTGAGGCCCAGCCCACCTGCCCTATGGCACTGGAGGTGTGTCCAGGAGGGATAAGGGTCTCTGTGCCCATCCCTCACCATCCTCCTCCTAGATCAGATGTGCAGAGTGAGCACCAGGGGAAAATAATCTCTTTGGACCTCCTGGCCACAGTCCTTTGGATGCAGCCCTGGATTCAGTCCAACCACTAGACTTTCCTGTCCAGTTTTCACTTGCTTTCTTAAAACCACCTGAAAACCTGTCCTTGCACAGTTTCAAAATCTCAAGGCCCCCAGGGAGGGAGACAAGTTTACCCAGGGAGGAATGGTCAGTGAGACAGGGAGCAAGGAGACAGGAGGAAAGGTTGCAAGACATACCCAGACACTTGTAGAGCAAGCACTGCTGTCCTCCAGTTGGGATGAGCCACTCTCCCTTGCAGAGGAGGTGCCCAGGGCTGGTTTGGCTTCACAGGACCCCTCTTGTCCCACTGCAGGCTCTTCCTCCCTCCCCAGCATCCCTGAAGCCCGCGGTCGTCCTAGACAGCGGCAGCAGCTTCACCCGGGCTGGCTTTGCGGGGCAGATGCAGCCGCAGTGTGTTCTAAGGACTGTGCTGCTGCCTCCCTGCAGTGCAGGCCCCCCGTGGGACAGCCAGCAGCGTCCCACTGCCACGGAAAGCACAGAAGGCTTTGCCGCAGCACCCCGGTCCCCCCTGCTCAAGCATGGCATCGTTGAGGACTGGGATGGCATGAAAAGCCTCTGGAGCCACCTCTTATCCTGCAGTCTGAAAGTTTTCCCGGAGGAACACCCGGTGCTCCTGGTTGAGTCCCCGTCCTGCCCCCCTACCAACAGGGAAAAGGCAGCAGAGGTGCTTTTTGAGAGCTTTGGGGTGCCCGCCCTGCACATGGCCAACACCGGGTTCCTGTCCCTCTGTGCCCACGGCAGAGTCACCGGGCTGGCCGTGGAGGCTGGGGCAGGAGTGTCCCACGTCACCTCCATCTGCCTGGGCCAGACCCTGAGGGAGGGCACCCACTGCCTTGGGGTGGCCGGGGAGCTCCTCTCCACCCACCTGCACCAGCTGCTGCTGGAGAGCCCCAACGAGCCCTCGGTGCTGCAGGCCCTGACGAGGAAGACGCTGACCCAGCTGAAGCAGCAGTGCTGCTATGTCTCCTTGGACTACGAAAGAGACCTCCATGACCAAGGTTGCCACCATCCAGCCAGATTCCAGATGCCAGATGGGCACTGGCTTATCCTGGGCAAGGAGCGGTTCTGCTGCCCGGAGCCGCTCTTCCAGCCCAAGCTGCTCCAGCACAGCTGCCCTGGGCTCCACCAGCTGGCCTGGCAGAGCCTCCAGACAGTGCCCGACCACGCCAGGAGGGATGTGCTGGGTAACATCGTGCTCTCAGGTGGCTCCTCCATGTTTCCTGGCTTTCCAGAGAGGATGTGCTTAGGATTGAACCTCCTTTCCCAAGGCACAGGCATCCAGATGGAGGTCCTGGCGAGCCCCGAGAGGGGCACAGCAGCCTGGGTGGGGGGCTCGATGGCAGCATCACTCACGTCCTTCCAGAGCGCCTGGATGACAAAGGGCGAGTACCAGGAGCACGGAGTGAAGTACGTGCACACGAAGTTCCAGTAGACACATGGCAGCCATCCCATTGTTGAGCTACAGGAGGAGAGACTCCCAAATCCCACCTTGCTCCAGGCAGGGCTGCAGCAGCGATGACCGAGGGCAGGTCCTGCGCTGCCACAGTGCACAAAGTCAATTAAAGTGCTCCAAAAGGAACAAACTGCTTCTCATCGGCACTCCGGGTTATTTCTGTGCCCATCCATGGCAGCAAAGCTGTCCTTTCCCAATGGAAAGGCAGCTGCCGACACAGGGAAGGGGGTTGCTCCAGCTGTCAGCACAGCAGGACCGCCGAGATCTGGGGGGAGCCGCGGGGATGGGAGGAAGGAGCGGAGGAGGAAGGAGGGGAAGGTCCGCACTGCAGCCACTTTAACTGCAGGAGGTGAATCCACATCCTGGCACTGAAGCAGCTCAGAGCTGGGTATGGGGACGAGCTGAAAAGCAGGGAACTGAATTCGCCCCTTGTAATTTTGGTATAAAGGTCGTTTGGTGTTTCAGGGAGCCGATTCAGCTCCCTGAACAGGCATTTCCTCACTTGGCTTTGCTGCTGCTCCAGTGAACTGACTCAGCTCAGCAGATCAGAAAGGGCTCAGCAGTTGCAGGGGGGAGCAGCTGGGGGGCACAGCTGTCACAGCAGGCTCGTTCCCCATGGCCAGACCCATTCTGGCTCCTCCAGGGACACAGACGGGACTGCAGTGGGAACTGTAAGAAGGAGTCTCCTCCTGATGGAGGAGGGCTAGGTGCTTCACTGAAACCTCCATCGGGGGAGGTCAACCCCTTTCCTTGACAAGACAAGGAGACAGACCAGTGCCCTCTCTGGTGTCCTCATATGACCCCAAAGCTGGGGCACAGACTCAGAGCCAGGCTGTCCTCACCTCAAGCTCCATAAACCATGTCCAAAATAACGTCCAGCAATGCCACCACATTACTCGGGTCAAATATTTCCAATTCCTACTGTGTTTCTCTCCAGTACACTGAGGATCTGGAATTCCAGAACCTCTGCACAGAAGAATGTGGACATAACCCTTCCATTGCTGGTGCCAAAGGAGGGAGAGGGTGGGTAGGGCCTTGAGCCCCTCAGGGTTTCCTGGTTGCTCTGTGCCACACACACCACCAGCCCAGTCCAGGAGCTGCATCCAACCAGGTACAGCTGTGGCTGGCTGGCATAGAAAGGTAAGTGGAGAAAGTGGAGAGGATAGTCATCCCCAGAGCACTGCCCTGGGCTCATGCTGGAGTTGGCAAAGGATGGCCACAGCCACCCCCCAGCACATCCCCCTGACCCCTCTGCTCAGTGGCTGTGCAGCCAGGGGGGTTTCATCCCTGACTGAAAATGAATCTCATTTTCCTGTCAGAGGAAGAGGATGGCAGCAAAGCCAACAGGATGCAGCCATGGGAGGCTGAGCTCCAGCTCTGCTTCTGCAGGCTCTCCCCAGCCAAGCATCCCACCCGATGCCACAAGACTTCCTTCTCCACAGCCCCAGCAATGGAGACCCCAGGGCTGGGGACCCCTGCCCACCCTGTCCCCTCCTCACTCCCATGGTGTACAGGAGCCAAAATCCCTGCCTACGTATCTGTGCTTGCCCAGCTCCTGCCACACGGGGACAACCCTGCTTACAGGGACAACCAACAGTCTGATCTCCCCAGGATAAACCTGGGAAAGCAGGTGAGGAGGAAAACAATCCCCAAGGGGCACATTATTCACCCACCACATGGCCTGGCACCACTCCAGGAGTTGGTTCAAATCCAAAGGACATCACCCCTCTGGCAGAACAGACAGCACCTCCACCAGCAGGCAGCCTCCACAGGCATGGGGTGAATGAAGTGTGTTCCCACACAGTGTCCCTCCCAGCCCATACCCCAGCCTTGGCACATGGACACTTCCCCTTACATGAGGGTTGGATGCTTCTCCCCAAGTGCATCACTCCCCTTCCAAGGGCCACGTGCTGGAAGAAGCACCAAGCCAACATCCCAAACCCTCCATCCTCTCAGCTTTCCCCCAGATGGCTCAAGCACCATGTCCTTCATGGATGATGTGGGAGGATGGCAGCTGCTCCCACTGACATCTGAGGGCACACTGAGCATGCCCTGAGCCCCACAGCTCCCCCAGTGTGGTCCTTACACTCCAAACACACTGGCACAGGCACCAGCCTGGGGTGCCACCTCCCAAAACTCAACCACCAGCCCAGGGCACGCTGTGCTTGGAGGAGACTTGGCTCTGGAGGGTCCCATGTGGACATGTCAGCACTGCACAGGCCAAGCAGCTGCCTCCTGTGTCCCTCCTCATCAAACACAGCACGCCCAGGGGAATGTGCTGGAGGGAGGGATGGAAACAACCACCCCTCCAGAGAGCCCCAAATGCTGCTCCAGCCTTCTGCAACAACTGGGAACATTTCATGCCAGGTGAGGGAAACTACTGGAGAATTCACCTTTGATTCAGCCCAGCTTCCCAGCCCTCCCTGGACTCCTCATTTTGGGGCAAATGAGCAAAATCCTCTCCTGTGGAGCTGCACCATGTGAGTTAAACCCTCTGTAAACAGATTCAGTGAAAATGTGCTCTGGCTCACCAAGCACAGCACTTTCTGCACACAGGGAAGCCCCATGGACAGGATTCACAGAGGAAATAACCCAGCAAACATGAGACAAGGAATTCTGATCTTAGACTGGTATTTCAGCTCTGTTTACCCAGATGCAAATCCTGACGTTGCCAAGAGATGCTATAATTCTGCTTTTGAGTTTGATTAGTTTCTTATGATGATAGTTAAGCTCAGGACAAAGTGGAATAGGTGGTCATATTTTTCCTGCCCAAGGAAAAATAAGAGCATCTGGCTTGGAGAGGCATTTATAGGCTGGTTTGCAGTGTCTGCAGACTGGAGAATGGAAAGATTTCAGCATACAGGCCCCCTGGAGAAATACCAGGCTGTTACCCAAGGTATTTCCACAGTTCACTTTCTCCTCTGATGCTGTTACATTGTAAACATGAAGTTCAGCCACAGAAGAAGGTATAATTAGCACACTACACCACAGCTACCAAGTTATATTTTACAAATATAAGTGGGAATGACAGAATTTGGAGAAAACCCCTCTTTTCTTTACCATGCTTCTACCAGCCCAGTGAGGTAGGATGGAAACACAGGAACTCTTAAAGATTTAGTTCCCTCCTGCCAACCTGCAGACATGTAAAAATGACCATGAGCAGCTTTGCTGCCCACACACACAGAGGATTTCCTACAGCAACTGCAGTCACACAGTGAGGACAAACCCAGCTTGCATTCCTCATGCTTTACCCCAGCATTTATCCTGCAGCTGACAAGAGGCACAGCAGCAGCTCGAGGAGCCTGCCAGGCAGGAGGCAGCAGTGGAGACCTGTCACTGATCCATGCCAGAGGTGGGAATCCTCACCACCAAAAAGGCTTTTGGCAGCACTGCTTGAAACCACAGCACCCAAATACAGAGCTGTAGGATACTCCCTCCAAGCCTTGGTTTCTTTATTTCCCTCTGTAGTTCATGGCTCTGGCACAACCTGAGCAAGCCCAGCACAACTCCCAGACTCTGCTTTTTGTGCCAATGAGGCAGCCCAGGCTCTCTGACTCGTTTTCTGGTTGTAAAGTAGCCTTTTCTTTACATGAGCCTATCTACAGCCATGGGTAAGTACCTGGAGGATGCAGGGGTGAGAAATCCTGTGGCAGCATCACTAAGAGGCTGGGGGTGGACAATGCCCTCACCAAGAGATGCTGTGACTCAGCTGGTGATATCCAGAACAAGTCAGAGATCCCCTTCCTCTTCTCCGAGCCAGCCTGAATATCACTGCCTGCTCAGGAGTCAGCTAAAGTCCTCTTAAATACAGCCTGGGAAGAACATCTGCTATCCGCACAGCCCTGACCTGGAAGCAGAGCCCTGTGCTGAGGGTTACTGGAGCAGACAGGTCTCTCCCAGTTTCCTCAGTGCAGCTCCAGCACAAGCAGCTCCATGGGAATGATTCATCCTGCTCTTCCATGAGGGTGGACTCCCTGCCAAAGTGGAGCTCTCAGATCTCAGCCACAGGGCATTCCAGGAATGAATCAACAGAAACAAGGCACAGGTGTAATATGGGAAGTCTCTCCTCTGTTCCCACCCCAGGCTCACAGAGGTGTGAGCTTTGGCTAAAATCCAACCTAAGAAACCCACTAATCCCATAGTAACTCAAGCTCGAGTCCATTTCTGCAAATACAAATCTGGGAATATATTCAGGTCACAGCAGGTAATAATGCAGCATTTATTACCTCTAGAATGGCAGGTGTTCCACAGCTCTGCAAAAGCTCTGCCCACAGGGTCAGAGCACGGTCCCTTCCTTCCTTGTCCCCAGATCAGAGCCCAGCAGAGCAGGGGAGTGCAGGAGGGTCAGTGTCTGCAGCAGGGCACTCAGGAGCAGCACAGACCTCACTGGCAGAGAGCAGTGCTGAGAACACTGGGCTGCTCTGGCTCTGGGCAGATCCAAATGGATGGAAAAGTGAATCCACAAGAATCTGTTCCAACAGGGAAAACCTGCTTTTCTTTTCCAGGGAACACTGGTGGCACCAGAAACTATGAAGTTAATGAAAGCATCACTCCAATACTGTGAAGCAGACAGTAACTGTGCTGTTCTTTGGAGAAATACATGAATATACACATTCATTACACACAAAAACTAGAACAGAAAAGAATGAAATAAAGCACAGCTCTCTTGAGAGGATTCCTTCTCTCCCTCTGGACTGGCATTTAATAACTGTGAAGGGGGCAGGGCAGCTGAACCAGAGAAAATGCATTTCCAAGTGATTCCCTCTTCTGGCATGAAATCTCCTGAGGTACAGGGACACACTGCTGAGTTTGGAACTGGCCAGAGGAATACTCAACAGGAAGGACTGACACTACAGAGGCACAAACACTGTGATGACCGCGGGACAGATCTCCCTCTGTCAGGTCCATAGGTCAGTGGACAGTGTTCACATGGACAGTGCCCTTCATTCGCTTCCGACCAAGCATCAAACCATGGCACTGAACGGAAAGAAAGGGCTGGCACTTCCCAGGGGTGTGACACAGCACCAGTCCCAAGCACACAGCTAACCACTTAATCTATTTCAGGTGCCCAAGAGGGCTGGTGGTTCCTGAGGAGGGTCCTCCCAGTCACTGCTTTTCCCAGCCGTCTTTAGCCCTGACCCTGGGCAGCACAGCCCTCTGCAAAACAACGGGGCTCAGAGAGCTGTTTGCCCTAATTAGCAGCCTCCAAACTGCTTCCCATCAGCACAAGCTGCAGGGAGAGGGAAAGCATCCCCCGCAGGGATGAACTCTGCGGCAGGCTGGGACTCAATGGATTGCAGCACTTTCTACCCCTCCCTGTGTCCTCGCTGCTCCCAGGCTGCGCTGGTGCTGCTGCTGCAGTGGCTCCTGCCCCTCTCCAGCAGCTGGGGGTGGTGGCTGTGAGCACAGGCTGTGTGAGTACGGGCTGCTGGGCTCTGTCCTGGCTGCTGGGCTCTGTCCAGAGCAGGATCAACCCAGCAGTCAGCATTTCCCAGCATGCTGCTTTGTGAAAAAGACTTTGTTTTAGCTCAGGACTCAACACAGATTATCAGTGATGCTCCCAGAAAGTGTCCTGCTACAAGCAGGACCCCACAAGGAGCTGGTGGAACAGCCACTACCAGAGTCTCACAGGGAGGAAGATGATATCTCCAGAGCACAAAAGCACTGGATTCACCCTTCCCCATCTCGGTCTTAGCTCCCTCTCCTTCAGGCTGTGCAGCTGCAGCACTGACCACACTCTCAGTCAAACCCAAGCAGCCCCTGATTTGGGAGGGACCGTGTTTTCTCCCTCCAGACTCCACATTTAACACTAAATGTGCAGCTAAGATCCCCACAGCTTGTGTTCCACACTCACCTGCCCTGCTGCCCTCCCCAGTCCCATCCTTACCAGCTTGGTTTTGTCCATGGCTGCCAGCACTGCAGCATTGAGGGTCTCCAGGGCAGAGAGCACATTCCTGTATTCCCCGAGATACGCCGAGAAATAATCTGGAGCAGGAGAGAAGACCACGGTGAGGTTCCTGAGCACCTCCATCTCTGCTTCCCCTGCACCAGCTTCCCACGCACAGCCCGGTGCTGCAGGGGGACATTCCCATCCCTCTCCAGAGTCGTGCTCCCACCTGGACCGAAGGGAAGAGTGCTTTCCTAGCCCTTGAGAAAAGCATGGATGCCCTCGGTGCCGGGATACAGGCACTGCCAATGCCACCTGACTGCCCAGTCCTGCCCAGGTCAGACAAACACAAACCCCACCACAGACAGTCAGGAGAGGGAGCCCTCCAAGGCAGGAATATCATCCGACTTACCACACAACTTCTCCGTGTCCACATTACTGCAAGAAACAGAAAAATAAGCTCTTGTTAGATAATGGGGCTGGTCTGGGAGAAGCAGCGATGATGAGCAGGGTCTTGAGGGCTTGTCTTGAGTCCCAATGGAGTTACTGCTCATTCCATGCTTTTTCAGAAGCTGCATTAGAAAAATAAGAAGCTGGCGAGTTCAGAGCCAGCAGCTCAGGAGCCATGCCTGGCCCCTGCAGCACCCAGGCAGGGCTGCAGAGCAGCACCTCTGCTTCAGGGGCTGAAGGAGCAAGTAAAGCTGCTCCAGCATCTCCTGGAGCAGGAGTGTGATGGGAAAAGTGCCTGTGACAGCAGGATGGGGCCGGGATGGAGGTGCCCCACACCCCTGGGCTGGCAGCCCCATTTCAGAGCTCTGCAGCTGCCTCTCCAACCCAACCTCTTCCCCCAAAAGTGGGAAGCATTAAGCCAGAGATTTCTCCTTGTGACCCCCTTCACCTCAGCCCAGCTTGTCCCCCATGGCACCCCCGTGGTACCAGAGCCCTCCCCTCCCACCTGCCCCCCTGGCTGCTCCTCCCCTGCCCACAGTCAGAGTCCAGGTGACCTGGAGCTCCCTGCAGGTGGGGTGACTTCAGAGCCCATTAGAGGGGCTCCTCCTGCCGTGAAGGCCACTGGAGCAGGGACCTGGGTCCAAAACCCTGGAGGCAGGGGCAGACCCTCACTCCTTTCATTAACAGAGAGCACTGCACAATCTATGCTGGCATCCCTGCAGGGCACCTCCAATAAAGGTGGTGCCGGGGTGGAGAGGAGGAAACATCCAGAAAGGGCCACAGGTTTTTGGGAAGGGACGTCAAGCAGAACCAAGGGTTTGCATGATGCTGTCAGATCTGCTCAGGTGGCCAAAGCTATGGAGAGAGAGCTCCTCATGAGTCCTGGCATCACCCAGAGCCTGCAGGGACAAGCCCCAGGATATCATTTATTCAGATTTGCCCCTGCTCAAGGCATTCTGATGCCTCAAAATCCCCTAAACTATTACAACCATTTTTAATCCTGATTGGGAAAGTGGAAGAGAGAATGAGAGAGTTTTTAACATGTTTTCAAAGTGGTTTTTAAGTGTTTAAGTGCTTTCACACGTGGAGGAAATGGTAATACCTGGAGTTTGCTGGGCTCCAAGCATAAGGACAGCTGCAGTGCTGCTGACCAGGGGATGTGAAACTATGGCCACATCATCCTGTCCCCCCTCTGACACTGGTCACAGGGTAAAGGGACAAAAACACCCTGAGGTGAAATTAGAGGAGAGCGTGTGAAGTGTCCAAAAGGCCACGTGAGGCCACCCAACAGGGGAAATAATTCAAGCAAAATCTTCCTATAGCTTTTCCTCCAGACACCCAAGGCTGATTTCTGTCCTTGTTTCTTCTGGGCTTCCATTTAGTGTCCCTTAATAACAGACAATCCTCCAAAGCATGAAAATATTTTGGTGTGACCCCTGGCAGATCCAGGGCAGTGGGACTGCAGACCCCTCTGCTCAGGTCACTGCATCAGGTGCCTCTGTAGCATCAGAGAGGGGCAGTGTGAGGCTGTGATTTGGCTCAGCTATTTTAAACACACAGGAGCTGATTTAGGCAGGGCTCTGCGCACTGACCTGGCACTGCAGGCAGTTTTGAAGTGGATTAAAAAACCCCAGTGTTTCCCTCGAGACACAATACAGATAAATCTGCAAAACCACAGCCCCTCCTTCTGCCGACTGCACTCCACCAAAGTTTGCTGATCTCATCCTAGAGCAGCTCCGTGCATCCCATGACAGCTCTGCTACACTCAGTGACTGGGCTTTGAAACACCAGTTCACACTGGAAAAACGTTTTGCTCCTTCTTAGTTTTCCCACTTATTTATTCCTGAAAGCTGCCAGGAGCCTGCAGAGCTGCTGCAGTGCTGCAGGAACCTTGGCACAGCAGCATCCACAGCACAGCTTCTCACACCTGTGCCCCAGAGCAGGAACTGCAGCCGCTGGTTCCCATCCAAGAGAGGGGCAAAAATCACTGAGGAGGGGACTATATGGACATGTGATAGCAAAATACCCGGTGAAAGACCTCAGGCACACATTACCCAGGCATTTGCATCTGTCCCCAGTGAGGACCTGGCGTTGGGACTGGTTTCACCAGGGAGAAGGAGCCACCAGCTCAACCCACTGCCCAGTGCTCACCTCGGCTCCAGCGAGGTGTGACAAAGGGCTGCAATCAACACTCACCTTGTGGCTTCTAAGGGGAGGCCAGGGGTTATTAATAACTCCTTTTATCTTGTCTGTTTGTTGCTTAACAATGTGTTAACTAATCAATCACTAAACCCCTGAACAGTTAAACCAATCAATGAGGCTTTGTGGTAAAAATCAGCCCTCTGGAACTTGTCCAGGGGAAGATCTGCTCCCTTCCCTTCTGGATGCAGCCTGCTCCATCTGCAACCCTGCTTGGGAATCCCTTCCCACATTCTGCATCCTTCAGCAGCCCCCGGGGCACAGGCAGGGGCAGGATAGAGCAAGTCATAGGACTGATGGTGCCATTTTCATGCTACAAGAGCTAACTCACACCAGAAACGAGGAGGAGCTCATGGGAAGATCCTGCCCCATATTGCAGAGCTGCACGGGGCAGCAGGCTTTTCCCTACTCCTCACTGCCATTCCCTCTCCCACTCCAAGAGAAGAGCCATCCTCTGCTTCCAAAGCACTTATCCTGAGACTCTCCACATCTCCCATAGCTGTATTTTGACTGAGCTCAAACCACTGATTAACTGTAATTAAGCTTGAACTGATGATGACGGATCTTGTCATCATTATGCTGTTGGGATTTTGTCAGAATGTGCCCAGAATTTATTCAAGAAAACAGCAATCAGCTGCAGAAAAGCAGACAGGATTTTTTTTTTTAATTTTATTTTTATTTTTGCCATTTATCATGTTGGGAACCCCCTCTGCCATCACAGATTGGGTTTCCAAACCTTTTCAGTATAGCACAGTGTTTCAATCACTCTCCCTCACTCAGAGACTGGCAGATGCTGTGGTTCTGAGTCTCTGAGTGAAGAGAGGGGAGGGAAGTTCATTTAAATCCCTTCCTCCACAGAACCACAGGCTTGAGGTTATTTCCACTAGGAGATTTAAGAGCCACCAGGTCAGCACTGCCACCTCTTTCACTTCTGGCTTAAGGTCAGAGGCTCTGGCTGTCTGCACCCAACTCCTGAATGCTCTCATGCAAGGAAGGATTTTCCAGACCTTATTTTTCCAATTTCCCCAACAGATGCAGGACAGAAAGACACACCAGATCCACACAACACTTCCCTGTGCAGGTTTCACAGTGCCCTGCAAACAGCAGCAGACATGGAACCTCTGCAACACCACAAACTTCAGTCCAAAGCCCTTTGTAACCAGCTCCCTGTGAGTTGTCCTGGAGAGACCCTGGGATCTGTCTTATCCCATATGCCTGGGCTGCAGATGGATAAGTGGCTGCTCAGAGAGAAAACCACACAGAGCATCTCTCCAGATGCTTCTGCAGCTATGGAGCTCTCCCAGCCCTTCAAAAACATTAGTTCCTTCTCACCCAGACATTTCAGTGGATGAAGATGCACTTTTCCAGGAAGATGGATCTTCCTGTGCCAGTGCCAGAGCTGGTGAGGAGCTTCCCACAAGCTAAACAAAACAGTGGTCCCAGGTGTTGCACCAAACAGCCATCAAGAGCTGAATTTGGTTCCAACATAAACCCCTGAATGTCACAGAATTCAAGCAAGGAGGTATTTTAAGCCAAACTGGCAAGAAATGCAGAATGAAAAAAGCCTCATGTGGGAATGTAAAATCTCAAGTGAACCCAACAAAGGTGACTGATTCATAGGCCACATTGTCTCACCTGGGCACCAGGTGGGTGGGAAATGCAGGAGAGGAGAATGTGGTGCCCATAGGTTCTCTAGAAGGAGAACAAGTGATGTGGGAGAACTCTGAAAGAGGTGTCAGCTTGAAGGCCCAGAGCAGCTGCAGGTTCTCAGTGATGGGTGAGGGTCAGGACATGTCTGGGCAGTGCTACACATGGAAAGGGTGTGGATGTAAAGCTCTCTGTTACTGTCTCTCCTTAGGTCAAGCTGACATGGACCAGCAAACCCAAATTCCATCCTAGACCTGACAAACAGCACCAAACCCACGTGCTGAATGAAGGGTGAAGCTTCCCTATCAACCCAAAAGCTACAGGACACAAAAGGAGCACACCAGATATGACTGTAGAGCCTGTAGCTGCGTTTCAGCTTTGTAATACTTCAGTACCTCAGGTAACAACTCCTGAATCTGGCAGCAAATTTCAGCCAGCTCCCTAAAATATTAAGTTCCTGCAATACAAGGGAAGCTAGAGGAAAAAGACTGTCCAGCCCCCCACCTTGGGACAGCAGAGCACCAGCACAGTCTTTACATGACACCAGAGGCTGCACAAAGGAGCAAATCCCCCTGCACATCCCAAAAATGGTGTCTCTCATATTGGCTTGAAGCCACTGGAAACAGCTCTGTCTGAGGGTCCCTTCTGCTCCTTATGGCAGGAAGAGAACAAAGACCCAATGCTCATGTCCTGCTAAAAGATGTCACCAGCTCGATGTCACAACTGCGACGTTGTCATGGCTACCACACCATGGTTGGGAAGGAGCTCTGGAGAGCACCACTGCAGCCATGGCCCTGCTGAGCTGCTCCAGACTGATGGGATAAGCCCACCCTGAAAGCAATGGTAAGCTGGGAGATCTCCCCTGTGCAGACAAGGGCTTGGTTGAAACTCCCAGCTTTGCTGCACCCCCTGTTTTCCAGAGATATTGTATGGGACGACTCCAAGGTCACCCCAAAGTAGAGCAAGAGAAAAGGAGTATTCGCACAGGAAAGGGAAGAGCTCACTTCCTGGGATCATAGCCCAAACAGACAGAGGTATTTTCAGGAGACACCTCCTGTTGCCCACATCCATAGGTCCAACCAGCAGGACAGGCAGCAAAGGGCAGCCAGGCTTCAAAGAAAGCAGCACCAAAGCTGTCCACACCAGCCCACTTCTCTGCCCCATCACCAAAGTGGGAGCATCAGCTAAGCCCATCATCCAACACCTTCAGGAGTCCATCATCCCCACTCCAACACCTTCAGGAGTCCATCATCCCCACTCCAACACCTTCAGGAGTCCATCATCCTCACTGCTCCAGTGGGTAGATGATGTGGGGACCACTGGGTATCTGTCTGTGGCTTGGTGGCATTTGGTGACATCTTGGTGTGACAAGGGCCTTCTGTGCCACTGCCCTGGCTCCCTGCAAAGTCCTGGGACCAGCGTGTGCAGCTCAGGCTGCTCCAAGTTTTCTCCCCCTGATGGAGATACTGGCCTGGCCAAGGGTGCCAGAGGTGCAGGAGACGCTTCTCGGGGCAGTGGCACAAGGCAGAGCCAAACCTGCTGCCCAAGACCAGGAGGAAGTGAAGTCCCTTCTCCCCCAGCAGCACCTCAATGTTTGAGCAGAGCCCAGGCATGCAACTCATCAACACCCAGTTTCTCCCAGTGCCAGAACACACCCACCCATGGCAGAGAGCTGGGCAGAGGGATCCAGTGAGGCCACACTGGTGTCCAAAAGACTGGGATGAGGAACTCCACTGAGCCAGACAGTCAAGAATAAACATAATTGTTTCTCCTGTTCTTTGGGGGTTTCTTTTTGTAAAGTAACTGGCCTAAATTCCCAGTTACACGTACCAGGCCCACTTATGGTGGGAAGCAGCTCTTATGTAAGCAAAAAGCAGTTCCCTGTGTCAGCAGTGACACAGTCTGTGCCTTGTCCTCACACCACCACATGCTCCTGCAGACACACAACCTGCTCCACGAGCTGGGTATTTCTGCAAAACATTTTTCAAACTACAGTAATTTCATCTTAAATGGTTGCTGGCTTTGTGGAACTGCAGCAAATCTGATGACTGCTCTCAAAATGTCTGACTCGTCTCTTCACCAAAGCTGGTGTTCAATGGGTTTTAACATCTGCGTGCTTCAAGAGGTGGGTTGATCTCACCCTGACTATTTATCACACCCACCCCCACATGTCCTCCATCTCCAGTCAAGCAGTTTTATATTTTCCTTCGTCTCCTCCGTGCCACCACAGTACTTACTCTGAATGACACCTGTCAATGCCACTGAACAACTCCCACAGCTCCTCCGAGCTCAGGATCCCATCAGCAAAATAGTTCTTGAACTCCTCAAATGACAGCTTCCCATCATCTGCATTTAAATAAAAGGGAAGAATAATTATATATCTGCAGAAAGCAGCAGCCAGGCCCCGGCAATCCTCCCCGCAGCCGCTCCACCAGGAGCGTGGGACAGCTGGGCGTGTGGTGCATAGTAATTAGAGCAGATATCTCACTGAAAGCATGTCCCACCATCCCATCAAAAGCCCAGGAGTGTAGGCAAGCAGGGCCACTGCTGCTGGAATTTCAGGTGGGAATTTCAGCACCCTCCCAAAGACCCCACTGCAAGGGTTGTGAGTGTCTGCGAAATGCGTGCAGACACTGTTGTGTGTCCGAGTGGACAACATCCACTCAGATGACTGGACAAGGAAAGAGCCCATTACAAACAGCACAGGTTTTTATGGTAAAAAAACCCTCTACATTGACTCAAGAGTTTTTCCCTTCCTCTCTGTGAAGGACTTCAGCTCCTGAGCTGCATTTTGATGTCCAACAAAAGCGGTTCCTGGAACCTCCAAGCCACCGCAAAGGAGAAGAGCTCAAGAGAGCTCAGAGAAACGATCTGTGATTTTGGACCTCTTGGTTTATTGGAGCTGGATTAAAAACTGGGCAGCAGAGCCCAACTCCCAGATGCAGAGGTCTCAGGGGCCACCCAGATACAAGGTCATCTGTAAACCCCTGCACTGAGCACAGAATCAATCCCACGAGGGGTGGAGCAGAGGCCTGATGGCCCCTGGGCCTGGGTTGCCTTGCCATCCCTTCTCACTGTCAGCAGCACAGAGGAGAGATCATGTGAACACAGGCAGGAGAAGGGCTGGAAGGGGCTCTGTCCTGCCTGGTGCATGAATGGTGAACAGGGGGAGCCCCTGGCCAGGCCCCTCACTGCAGGCAAAGCAGAGAAGCATTTTCCTTGCAGCCAGAGCATTGCTTGCCCTTATCCTCCCTCACTCTTTCAGCCAGCCCTCCCAGTGGGAATGAGCCACACCGCTTCACCCAGACCCGGGCAGGGAGGGGGAGGCAGCAGCAGGGACAAAGCACTCACCGTTCTTGTCGGCTCGCCGGAAAATCTGCAAGAGAAAATACAACAAGGCTTAGCGTGGCAGTGGGGAGAGAAGGGCAGCTGAGCCAGGCAACATCCAGCACCATGGAAAATCACCTCCTGGAGCCCAGGGAGTCATGGAAAAGCCCCTGCTGCCAGGACTGCACAGGCTGCTCTGGGAAATTCCTCTTTGCCAATGATTAAACCTGTTTCTTGCCTCTCATGCACAAAGCCCTTGGCGCAGCTGCGGTGACCAGGCAAGCCCAGCACTCAGAGCAAGCATCTTCTACAGAACACAGAGGCAGGCAAAGCAGAAAGGGCTTTGCTACACCCTTGGATGGCAAATGTTTAATTTTTAAGATGCTTTAAATGAAAGAACATTAAGTATAAAACCACTCCACACTGAAACAGTTTGAGCATCACCAACACTCCAACCGCCTGCACCGAGGAGCAGCTCCTGCTCTGTGCTTTGTAACCACCCCTCACAAGAGTCCTTCCTGCAACACTTCCATGGGCACACATGCTGTAATTAATTATTAATGAATTAATTAATCTGCAACTAATTCTGACACAGAGCACAGCTGGAGAGCTGCTCCAGTTCAGGGGCTCAATGCAGGTTCCCAACCACGAGGCTTCTGCCCAGGATGCAGTAGAAAGCTGGGGTTGCTCATCCCTACCAGGAACTGTTCCATCAATAATTATTGGAAAGTCTGGGGCTGACTCTGGTAAGGAATGTCGTAATTTCTAAAGCCTGGGAACATCTTCCCAGACCAAACAGTACAAGGTTTTGACCAGCACATCCTAATGGAGTCAACGATTGAAAGTTCTGTGTGTGGCAACACTTTCCTTTGTATCATCCTGGGTAATGAAGAAATCTGCAAGTCTGAAGAAAGATCAGGAATGGGAAAGGGCAAGAAAAAGAGAAACAGGACTTTTATATTCTTGTCCACACTGTCTCTCTGCCCCCAGTTCCTTCTGCAACATACACCAACTCTCCTGTGTGTTCTGTGTACACAAGTCCAGATCCAGTCACCAAAATCTCCCTGGAAAACTGAAGAGCTGCCCAGGAAAACCTGAACTGTTGACTCCTAAGCTGCTGGCATGCAACTGGGCAGAGGCTTTTCTGATGCTGGTCCCAGTAGGGAGTTCCCTGGTCCTTCCCTGCAATCAAACCCAGGTGCAGGGTCACCTCCTCCAGGAGCAGGGACTCCTCCTTTGAGGATGCTCTTCTGAACCAAGTGAGCTCCTCTTGACCCAAGCTGCTGCAGGGAACAGAGGCTGCTTTGGGCTGATCAGCATTAGGAAACTATCCCACTGGGATTCCATCCAGCCATTCCTTCCTTCCCCTACAGAAAAACAGGGCAGTTGCTCCCTAAGCAGTCCATAGGAGTCGCTGGATGCATTTTAGAGCTGAAATGGGAACCTGCAGCTCCCAAATAGTAGAGATTTCTCTGGATTTTAAAGCAAAATTTTCTCCAGGCTAATGGGTTCCTTATGGGGTCTCCCAGCTGTAGGTTCACACATGCCAGGGCTCCCTGGCTGTAGGAGCAGCACCAGTGGATCCCTCGTGTCTGTGTCCTCCTGCCATGGGCATGGCACTTTCTATCAAGGGAAAAGCTTTATTCTGCAGAGCTCTGCATCTTCAGAGAGACACATGGTTCATGCAATGACATCTCATGGCTCCAGATATCACTGAGGACACTTAGCTCATCCCAGAGACACTCAGTGTCACCCACGCACTTAACAAATGCAGACACAAGTGAGGCCAAACACTCTTGGCCTTGCTCAGGAGGGTCTCTCTGCAGACTATGAGGCAGAATACAGTTTCAAGGAGGAATCCCATGGAGCTGAGAAGGTCTCCAATCCAGGATGAGCCCCTTCTGGACTCAGCAGCAACCTCAGCAAATTGTATGGATGGTTCTCCCCCCCACACAGGGTCTGCTGCCCCAGCAGTGTGTTACACAAGCACTGCTCAAGCACACACAGCAGCTGCCTAGAGCTCAAAATGAACATGGCACAAAAAGGGAGCTGTGAGAGCCCTGCAAGGTAAGGCCATGCCTGCCCCAGGGCCCCCAGGAATGGTGGGGCTCCCCAGTGTCACCAGTGAGCCCATGCTTGGCTGGCCCAGCTGCAGAGGTGCCTCAGTGAGTGCCGCTCCCACTGGAGAACACTGATGGATCCTGTGCAGGGTATGGGATCCAACTGCAGCCAAGCACAAACAGTGCAGAGCCACTTCCATGCCCTGCAGGGCGAATCCTGTGCCCTCCCTGGGCAATGCCAGGTGAGCGCTGCTCCCGCTGTGGGCGGCGGCCCTGGGACAAAGCCAGGGAAAAGTGACGCAAAGCCAGGCTGGGAAAGGGATCAGGTCTGCATCAACTGCTGGAGAGCCCCTACAGGCAATCTCTCTCCTGCCTCAGGGAGAACTGGCAGCCTCAGAACCACAGGGACATTGCCTGGAGCCTGAGATGTTCCCCTCAGTCCCCGGCTCCTGGGCTTGGATCCGAGGAGCTGCAGCTCCGCTTGGTGCCAGCAGCAGCAGCCACTGGGACTGATGGAAGAACCACTGAAAACCGGCATGGGAGATAAAAGCCTCTACGCACCTCAGGAAGGAGAGACATTATAGGACTCCTCCTTGCTTGTAGGGCTGGAAACAAGAAGGGCTGCTGGACGGCCACCCTGGCGACACCGTGTCCAGGGACCGCAGGTTAAGGCAGGCTGCCCCCGGGCACTGCCGGTGCACGGTGTCCTTCCTGAGCCGCCCGGATCGCGAGAGAAGCCCCGAGCGCCAGCCTGGGGGACAGACCTCCCTCCCCCAGGCTTGGGATGCTGCACGGGGAAACAACTGGATGGCAGCACTGCAGTTTGGACCGCGTCTGCAGCAAAAAGTCTCCGGCAAAGTCCTCCTCCTCACCTCTCACAAAGGCAGGACATCTGCAGGCGGGTCCCAGAGGAAGCAGCAGCTGCCACCCGGGATCCGTGGTGGGCAGTCCTGCCGAGAAGGCAGGCGGGGTTCCTGCCCTGCTGCGGCGGGATGCTCGTCCTGACAAGCCTCGGGGGCAGCTGGACACCGGCCGATTGCCCAGAGCCAAAAGGGGAGATACTAAACTCGCCCTGCCAAGCTCTGGAGCAAGGGAAGCCACGGGGAAGAGGAAGGGAACCCGTCAGAACCCAGAAAGTAGCTGCTAGCGTTGTTAACATTTCCCATTTTAATTGCCTTAATGACGCCCTGAGGGATATATGCGAGACTCAGCGAGTGCCCTGAGGAGCTGAGCTGGAACACAGCTGTCATCACCCACCCCCCTCCAGCCCATCTTCCCTCAGCCAAGTAATTAGTGCGGCTAATGATGCTTGCTGAAGAGCCTTGCAGCCAGAAATCCCCCCAGGCAGGAGAGAGACCCTGACTCCCAGCTGGAGGCCGAAAGCACCACAGTGACAGAGGGAGCTGTGCTTCCCAGAGGCTTCCTGGAGATGGAGATGCCAGGAAGTCTTGGACAGGATCAGGTAGGGCACTCACCTTCCTACTCTTCCCCTCCTCTGGGATGAACTGGGACATGGGGGTGAACCCAGGCTGGGACAACATGGAGATGACAGCTGGGAGGTGACAGCTGGCACCAACCTGAGCTGTGCAGGTGCTGGGGCACCACCAACCCTCATCCTGAACCCTAACTGGCTTTCTCCTCCTCAGTCCCGAGGTAGGGCAGGGGCAGCACCTCGTCTCACATGTCTCCTTTGCTCCACAGGGTGACTTAGACCGCAGTGATGTCAGACACGGGAATTGCAAGGGCTGGTGGTCCAACAGGGCGATTTGGGCACTGCCCCCCCGACCCAGCTCACAGAAGACAGTCAGGAGCAGGAAGGCTGAGCACCTCGGATGTGCTCCAGAGGTGGGCTCTGACCAAGGCTGTGCCACTGGCCCTGGGACCACGGCCAGGGATGCAGCCCTGGCCCCAGGGTGCACTGCTCCCTCTCAAAGGAGCACTCCGGCCAGGGGGCTGGAAGGGACCCGATATGACCAGAGGCACCTCTGAACACGAAGACAGCCACTATCTGCACCTTAACTCCCCCCAGCCATCCACAACTGCTGGGATGCCCGGCTGACCTCCAACCCGCACGGAGCATCCTCCTCCACAACTCCCCGCACGCCAGGGGTGTGCAGGGACGGGGGGCTGGACCCGGGGGCTGCAGCAGGCAGCGCTCTGCCTCTTGGATCCCACGGCTGCGAACAGCTACACGGAACCTTTCTGCCAGACACATGTGGCTCCCGCTCCGGGAGTCACGACAGCCAGCTCTGCATGAAGCGTGGGCTGTTTGCAGCCACCCGTAACTCAGCAGAGGGACATCACACCGTCACTTAAGCCATCACGACCCCGCACCTCGGAGCCCCTGGCGTATCCTTCGGGCCAGCTCCTCCGGGGAAAGGCGAGAAGGAGCCTCACCCTGACACCCACACCCGAGGGGAGGCTCGGCGGCGCCGGGGGTGGCAGCGGGCCCGCCCGTGGTACTCACGTCGTGGAAGATGGGGAGCGGCTGCCGGCGGGGCGCGGGGCCGCGCTCGGCGGAGAGCAGGCACACGGCCAGCAGCTCGGCACACGACATCATCGTCCCGCCGGGCACGGGCGCTGCGGGCTCCGAGGGCACCGGGACGGTCTCGGAGGCCACCGGGGCGGTACCGCAGCAGTACCGTAGGGATGGGCTCGGTGCGGTACCCTAGGGATGGATGCGGTGCGATGAGCAAGGCGTGCTGCGGTGCGAAGCGGTACCGTAGGGCACGGCACACTGCCGTAAGGATGGGTTCGGTGCCGGAGGGATGGACGCGGGGCGGGAGGGATGGATGCGGTGCGGAGCCGGAGGGATGGATACGGTGCGGTGCTGGAGGGATGGATACGGTGCGGTGCTGGAGGGATGGATGCAGGGCCGGAGGGACAGACGCAGTACGGTGCCGTGCCGGAGAGCTGGATGCGGTACGGTGCGATGCGGAGCCGGAGGGATGGTCGCGGTGCCGTGCCGTGCGGTGCCGGAGGGATGGATGCGGTACGGTGCCGTGCGGGGCTGGAGGGACGGATGCGGTGCCAGAGGGATGGATGCCGAGCGTAGCTCGTTCCCCGCAGATTCCCACTCCTCCGAGCGGCTCCGCCGCCAGGCAACTTTGGCTGCGCTGCGGGCCCGCCCCCGCCGCGATCCGATTGACAGCGGCCCGTGATTGGCATCCAGACCCACCTCTGCGGATGGGGGAGGCGAGCGGGGCGGGGCTGGGTCCTGGTCCCCAGCGCTGCGGGGCAGCCAAGGAGGGTCCCAGTTGGGTCCAGTACAGCCCAGTGTGGCCTCACCCGTGGGTTGTGTGACCATCCGCGAGTGTCCCAGTTGGTTCCAGTGTGGCCACGGGTTGTCCCAGTGTGTTCGCTGTTGGCCCCACAGCAGCCCCGGTTGCCCCAGTCGATCCCAGAGTGGCCACCAGTGATCGCAGTGTGGTCACTGTTGGCCACAGAATAGCTCCGGTTGACCCAACATAGGCCCAGTTTATCCCAGAGTGGCCAGTGGTGGTCTTGGTGTTGTCACTGTTGGCCCCACTGTTGGCCCCGGGGTGTCTCTAGTTTGGCCATGAGTGGTCCCAGTGGGGTCACTGTTGGCTCCAGGATAGCCATGGACACCTCAGTATGACCCCAGTTGGTCCCATTTTGGCCATGAGTAGTCCCAGTGTAGTTGCTGTTGGCCCTAGTTGCCCAGTTTGACCACAGGTGAGCCCAATGTGGTCACTGTTGACCCCACAGCAGCTGTGGTCCCAATTTGGCTATGGGGTGTCTCGGCGTAGTCACTGTTGGCCCCAGGGTGGCCCTGGGTGCTCCAGTTGGCCCCAGTTTGGCCATGGGTGGTCCCAGTGTGGTTGCTGTTGGCCCTGAGGTAGCACTGATTGCCGCAGTTGCCACTGGGCCTGTGCCAGTTAGACCATGGGTGGTCATGTTTGGCCCTAGCATAGCTCAATTTGTCCCAGTGTGGCCCCAGCTGGTCCCAGTTTGGTCACTGGTGGTCTCAGCGTGGTTGCTGTTGGACCTGGGGTAGCGCTGGTTGCCCCAGTTGGTTCCAGTTTGACTACAAGTTGTGCCAGTGTGGACACTGTTAGCCCTGGTTTCCTCAGGTGGCCCTGGGTTGGCCCCATGGGTGGTCCCCCTGTGGTCATAGTGGCCCTGGGGTGGTCCCCTGCCACCCAGGGTGGCTCCAGATGACTTCCCTCCGTGCCCACAGTGCCAGGCAGCCTTTGTGCTGCTTCCCTCCAGTGTGGCATACTGATTGCTGAGGACGGGGTGCACAAGGAAGCAGGAGCTGCTTGCATCCCTGCCCAACATCACAGGCCCATGAATGTGGAGATGAATAAAACACATCCATGTCTGTATCCATGCCTGTCCTCAGGAGTTTTCCAAAAAAACCCCAGATAATTAGATAAATAATCCTATCGAGCCGTGACTGGCAGAGCCTCACACGCTTATGGGGTAAATGGGGTGTGGTGACTTCTTGGGGCAAGGACTATTCCCTGTTCCTCTTGGAGTATTCCAGGGTGTTATTTACAGAGAAAGGGACGTGAACTGGTTTTGTTTGGATGCAAAATCCCAGGCAGGTTTTGCCTCCATGAGCATCACCTCTGCTTTCACATGGAGCTCTCCACGACATCCCATTTGCTGAGCTCAGCTCCGCTTAGCCCAGTCTCCAACCCAAGATGCTTCCCTATCCCAATGTGACTGCTCTGCAGCACATGGAGTTTGCTCATCTCCACCTCCCTCAGGGATAAAGGGCTCCAAGCAGAGCCTGGAGCAGTTGCAGGAGGCACCACAGCTATTTTTACCATCTCCCAGCTGTTTTAGATGTGTGCAGAGGAAAAGAGGTGGAAAAGGTGCACCTGGGACTGACAGGGGTATCCAAGGACTCTGGGGGGCACGTGCACTCACCCCACACACAGCACAGGGCTGTCCCTGGCCCTGGGGAGGTAGGAAGAAGTCTAAGGACTGGAGGTATTGAGGGTGGTCATCAAATCCAACTGAAACGGAAGCAGGAAAAAAACAGGCAAGGAATGCAGCAGGGAGAGGGATCACCTTACCAGGAAGGCTCCTGTGATGGCAGGGCCCTGCTATGGATCAAAGCAAAGCCTGGGGGATCCTTCCCACACTCCCATTTGCTAAAATCCATGCTCTGTCCCCATCGGGATGCTTTAGGGTTAGCGTGAGTTCCTGAGTGGGGAGGAGCAGCTGGGTCATGAGGCAAAGTGAAGCCCAGGGCAAAATTGCCAGTGGCAGGAGGCAGCAGATGCTCCTTCCACAGATGCTTCCAGAGCACCCCACAGCCAAGGCAGGGAAAGGTGACACAGTCCCAGTTGTGGGGCACACAGGAGCTCTGCTCTGCTCCCCAGGACCACAACAGGCTGGAGTTAAGGGAAGTGCCCACTTACCAGCATTTTGGAAATAAACAATGATGTGTTTCACCTCCCTGAGCTGCTTCCTCATGGAAGAGGCATGGGAGATGTTCCAAAGTGGAAATATGGAAGTTTGGGGTGGGATGCAGAGGTGGGTCAGGCAGCAGCCCACTGTCATGGGACAGGACACCTCTGCCTAGAGAGACCCCAAAGCCTGCCTGAACCCTCCAAGGGGAGTTAGATTAAAGGTATAAACCCCTTATGGGGGCACCTAGTGCTGCCTCCAGCCACTGCCAGCCTGTCCCAGATCTCATCTCACTGTGGGACTCTCCTGAATCCCCCAAGTCCAAAGCCCACAGCAGAGGAATAGGGGAACCCACAGCTGCCTGGGATCAGCACCATGGCCACATCCTGCACAGCATTTGCTGGTGCTGATAGAGCTGATACTGCAGCCTGACAGCACCAGGCACTCCAGGCCTGGATGGACAGGATCCCTATGAGGTTACACTGCCTGGGAATGGGAGATGGGATCAAACAGGAGCCAAGAACCCCACAGAGCATGCAGGATGTGTGCAGAGTTCTCATCTTCTGGACCGTGTTGGCTTCACCTGACAAAGAAAAGCATCTGTGAAGAAGATAAATAAAATCAGGCAGTGCCTGGGGCCACCTCCCAAAGCTGCCATGTGCTTTTTGCAAACCAGCTACCATCAGCTCCTTCTCTGGTGATCCGAAATAGCGGGAGGGAAGCCCTTCAGCTGCATCATGAATCATCCCCAGGAGGCAGAGCAGTTATTTTTACGGTGCTGTGGCTCACGTGGAGCTGCCAGTGCATCCTCCAGATGGGCTGTGGCAGCAGGATATGGTCTTATCCCTACTGGGGGCTGCTTCCATGGGGACCAGGAGTCCCAAGAGCCCAGCATCCCCATGAAGGGAGTGTGATGGTGAATGCCATCAGAGGTTTGTCTTTGCTCAGGGGAAAAGGGAAAAGCTGTGTTGCTGTGAGGGTTTGAATGGCCACAGGAGCAGCCCTGTGGAGCTCGGGATGTTGGCGTGAGTCCTCTCTTCTCTCTCCCTGCACCTGCTGGCTCCCATGAAAGCCATTTCCTGTGCTGGAGTTTCTCCCCTTTGGACAGCATTTCAGACCACCATCATCCTCCACCACAGTGGAACTAAACAGAGAAGAGAAGGAGGGATGGATGAGGAGACACTGGCATATGGCTGAGCTGGGCATCCTGCAGTAAATCATAAACCCTTCAGCACCTGTCACCTCAGGTGACAAACACTGACCTTGGAATGAAGGAAGCAGCAGGCAGGGGTCAGAGTCCATGCCCACCCACCTGGCACCCCATCTGCCTGCCCTGGCTCTGAGGGGCTGGAGCAATACGGATCAGAGCAATGGGAATGCTCTCCCAGTTTGCCTGGAAAAGCCCCATTTGATGTGGTGACTGTGACAACAGACACAGCTCTTCCTGCTCACGCACAGGGGCCACTCCATACATGCTGTGTGTGCCACTGCCCTCCTGGGCACTGGTTTGGGGATGCCAGGGCCCTGGCTGGCCCCACTGCCGAGCTCTGGAGGGAGGCTGAATGGAGCTGAGCCGTGGCACCTACACTGGCACACCACAGTCCACGCATGTCCAGCTGTAAGAACAACCCAGTGGCAGCACAGTGAGCCAGGGACTGTGCCCAGGTGTGGAGATAGAGGCACAAGGATGCAGGTAGGAGGCCAGGCAGTGGCGAGGGGCTCTCTGTGCTGCCCAGCACCCACCAGCAGCCTGGCCAGAGCCCGAGCTCCCATTCCCTGCTGGCACAGGAGCAGGGTTTGCTTATACAACGTGGTCAGGGTGAAATATTTATCAGGCTGTTTAAAGGAAAACCAGGCAGGAGGCCAGGCAGGAGGGGAGCAAGTGCACAAACATGGGGTAGTGGCCACAAGCTCCCTGAGCCCACTCTAGGCTGCCAGGGGGTCCCTGGGAACTCCAAGCATCCCTCCCTAGGGTCCCAAATGTGCCTTGATAACAGTGTGGTGCAGAGAGGATCGGGGCACTCAGGGTCAGGGCTGCCAACAGCAGTCAGTGTGTCCCCAGTGAGCAAGGACATGGAGCTCAAACTCTGGGACCAGAAACTGGTGCCAGCAATTGCCTTCAGAGGCAAACAGGGGAAGCTGGGAAGTCACTGGGAACTTGCTGGTTGTGGACTGGTTTCACACTGGCCCCAGGCTGCCAAACTCTTCCAGGTGCAGGTGCCACAGCCAGGGCCCCTCCATACAAATGCTGCCTCAAAACCAGAAGGCAGAAACAGGGAGCAGGAGAGCAGTCAGGTGGGGACAGGGGCTGCTGGAGGATGAGGCTGCCAGGAGAAGCAGTGCCCATCCAGACTCATCACCACACTCCCTGCAGAACATCTTTGGAGGAGCAGTAGGGGCAAGATCAGCCCCAGCTCCCACTTCACACATGGAAGTGTGCGGAGTTGCAGCAGGTAGGGGGGAAACAACCTGAAGGACCAAAGCACCTGCTGCAGCCCCAGGCATGAACATGCCTGGTCAAGCATTTCAAGTTCAAAATGGAGAAGACACCACAAAATCACCACAAACCACCTGGTTTATCAATTGGGGGCCCCACCATCCCCAACACCCCCAGGCACCTGAGCACAGCCAAAGAGCAGAGTCAGTAGAAACCTTTATTAAACACGAAGCTCAGACGAACACAAACTTGTTAAATGGCAGTAGAAGTGAAAGTGCATCTCCAGCCCGGCCCAGGGGGACCCCAGGACCCGCCCTCTCCTCCTGTCCCAGTGGCCTGGGGATGGAGAGACAGAGCCAAAAGGCTGAACGGCTGCACAAGGAGGGGGAAAAAAAAGCCTGGAGACAGCGTTGGGTCCTCACCAGCAGAGATGCACTCCCTGGGACACCTCTGTGTCCCCAAAGGGCACACGCACATGGTCCCGGGGCCACCAGCCCCATCCCCCCTCCTGCAGCCACTGCCACAGCTGTGGCCTTGCCAGCCCCAGTTTGGACATGAGCAAAGCCAGGATGTGCTGGCAAGGGTCCGATGGGACCTTCCATGTCCCACCAGCACCAGCACCGTCCTCCTGCTCCCTCCTGCCTCCTCTACGTCCAGGGAGAGCTCCCACACGCCATAAATAATAAATAAATACCCCATGCTCAGCCAGGCTATGGGCAGCTCCCCATGTAGGGGGCACAGCCCTGACCCAGCCACCCCCACATCTCCACCACCCCCTCCCAGCACAACAAACCCTCTCAGTACCCTCACTCTGCTGTACAGCCCCGCCCAAACTCCCCGCAGAAATTAAACACTGTCCCCAGGGGACAACAATAAATTAATCAAATCTATACACAGGCCTGCTTAAAGCTCTGGAATGGGACTCCTGGCGGGGCAGCGGCTCTGCCTCGGCAGTTCCCCCGTGACCAGGGCCCTGTGGGGGGGGTCCTCCGAGATGGGAACCCCACTCTGGCATCCCCCTTGTGGGACTGGAACTGGGGATGCCACCAGCCCCAGTTGGTGGGCATTCCCGGGGGCTGGAAGGATTAGAAGAATATATTGCAAAAGGGGATGGGAGAGGAGCAGCGGGTGCTGCGGCTGGAGGGGCCGCCTGCCCTGCCTGCCCTGCCAGGGGTGCCCCCGTCGCCTGGCAGCTCCCCTGAGCACCTGGGCAGAGCTTCAGAAGTCCAAGGGGGTCAAGTCCTCAAAATTGCAGTCGAAGAGCTCACTGATGCCCTCACCCTCCTCCAGCCCAAAGTGATAGTCCTGTGCCTGCGGCGGCGACAGATTGATGAACTCATCCGCCAGGAAACCTGCCAAGTCCTCCCTGCTCTGATCCAGAAGGATGTCCATGGAGGCCAGAGGTGACAGGCTCACCTCCTCCACTGGGCCTCTGCCGGGCAGGGTGCTTGTCCCTGGCAGCAGTGCTTCTGTGGGGATGGAAAACAGCTGTAAATCCCACAAAACTTGCCAAATAAATCCAAAAAAAGCATTTTTTCAGCTATGGAGAACCTGCCTTCCTGCTCCCCACCCCCACCTTGCTGGGGTGCCTGAGCATCATCCCAGCTATTTGCCTGTGCTGACAGCTGCAAACACAGCAGAGCCACCATGACATCACACCAAAATCCCTGTCCCCAGCCCCACCTTGCTCTCCAGGAAGCAGTGGCATGTTAATATCCAGGGCAGGATGCAGGAGTGGGGAAGCTCTGGCCTGTGAACATCTAGGAGAGGAGTCTTCTGTGGGGGCCTTGAAGGGGCTCTTGACGGGGCTGCAGACCCCTGAGCTGTCCTCGGGGCAGAGGAAGACATCAATGGGGCCCTGAGTGCTTCGCACAGAGACCTGGAAAGCCTGGGAAAGGGGAGAGGAGTGAGACAAGAAGGTGCAAGGATGTGTAGGGAGCACTGGGCTGTGCAGAGGGAGGGGTGGGGAGCAGAGGGTGACCCCAACTCACCTCTGCTGGATCTGAGACCTGCAGCTGGGTCTCTGGGGGGGCTTTGATGACCATCACCATTTGCTCTGAGGGGTCCACGATGCTGCGGAGGTCCTGGCAGGTCACATAGGCCGCAGTGGGGCAGGTCAAGGAGCAGACACAGCAACCCTTTCCAACAGGCTGGGCTCACCCTGGGGCTCAACTACATCCCCCCTCCCCAGGCAGCCCCATCCCACAGCCAAAGGATATTGCTGGTTGGCGGGGTCCTCGGTGAGCAGGCGCAGCTGCACTGTGCACATCTGGATGAGGTCATCCAGCTGCCGCTCAGCCGCCTGCAGCTCCCGCAGCTCCTTCTCCAGCAGCCGGTGCCGGCCGGGCGCTCCCACGGTGGCCTGGCTGCCCCTGGAGAGCACCACGTCCCTCAGCAGCCAAACCCCACAGCTCCCTCTGTCCCCACACAGTCCCACCCAGGCCAGGCTACGTCCCACTCCATACCCAGGGAACCAGCCTTGGGAGGATTTCCCATTAGGGTACGTACAGCCCTGGGGTCCATTCCCTGAGCCTGGATGAAGGGCCCCCCTTCCCTCCTACTCCTTGGAATGACCTGGGGAGCCTGAGGGAAACTTGCAGGCAAAATAGGAATACCAACACTGCTCAGGAGCCACCTGCCACTGAGCACAACCCTCATCCACAGGGAGCCACCACTTGACCCAGGATCAGATGCTCTGCTAACCCTGCTCTGAACTTCTCCACCCCAGTACAACCCTGCTCCACCCTGAGCCTGGTCCAGTCGGCTCTCCCACCCCAGGGGGCAGCCAGGCACAGCCCCATGAGCCCAATGAAGGGACATACAGCCACTGGATGTGGTTCTTGGATTTCTTGGTGATGAGCTGGATGCCCTCCAGGACATTGGTGATGTCGTAGATGCGCCTCTTCTGCACCTTCAGGACCTCGGCTGCCCAGTTGAGATCCACCACACCATCGGGTGACTGGCTCAGGAGCTCCAGGAAGCGCTTGGTGGTGAGGTTCAGTGAGGTTTCATAGCGGGACTTCTCTCCAGGAGACTTTGCCCCTGCCAGCCACCAAGGACAGGCATGATTTAAGCCACAAGGAAAACCCAGAGCTGGAGCTGCAAGGACCCAAAACTTCCCCTGTGCTTGCAGGTGGCTTGTGCACTGAGGACCAGGACTGGCACTCCAAAACCCACGTGTTTTCTCAGGACAATGGGGTGAGCTCCCCAAATCCTCCATGGGGAGGATGCTGCAGGACTTGGCACAGGCTTTTACACTTGTCCTAACCACAACCTCAGATGTGCCAGGAAGGGCTCAGGGAGCAGATAACAGAGGGTCCACCTGGGACACTGCACCTACACCACAGGGAGGGATGGAGCAGGTGTGGTGCCCAGCAGCTGGGCAGGACAACCAGACCACCAGACCAGGGGACAGCAGCAGGTGTGCACAGTGAACAGAAATGGGTCAGCCCCAAGAGGGGCCCCTCCAAACCAGCACAAAGGAACAGGGAGAAGCTGCCTGTGGGAGCGGTGTGGGGCTGCAGGACCCCTGCTGTGGGCTGGGCTGTCAAGGCGGGGCAGGGGGAAAGGAACCAGTACCTTTAGAGGGGTTCCTGGCCTTGCCCCGGACCACCGGCAGGCTCTCCGCTATGTACTGGTGATCCGTCTCTAAGTTCAACTTCCTCTTCACCTGCAAGGGACGGGGCCATCAGAGGGCAGTGACCGACTAGTGATGGAATAGAACCCAAGGGATCCCCTCGAGGGTCACAGAGGCCCCAGACCCCGTCAAGAAGGCGTTGACAGGAGCAGCTCCCGGGCTGTCACGCCCGCCAGCGAGGACGGGGGGGCTGTCGCCGCCGCGAGGGCCCCGCCACGCCGCGGAGAGTGCCCCAAAGCCGGCGCAGGCCGCGGCGGCGGAGGCAAAGCACGGCCCAGCGCCCGGGCCTGCGGCTTCCGGAGCGGCAGCGGGGCAGGGCCGGCCCGGCAGGTGCTGCGTGGCACGGCCCGGCTGTACAGCATGGCACGGCCGGGCACGGAGCGGGCCACGGGGCAGGGCACGGCAGAGCATATGGCACAGCACGGGGCAGGGCAGGGCACAGGATGACACGGCCCGGTTCGATGTACAGCCCGGCTCGGTATTGCACGGCCCGGTATACAGCTCGGCTCGGTATACAGCCCAGCTCGGTGTACAGCCCGACTACACAGCACGGTCGGTATACGGCCCGATCGGTATACAGTCAGCTCGGCGCAGCCCAATATTGCACGGCCTGGTACNGGCGAAGAGCAGGAGGTCGGTATCGGGGTGGCCGCCGCCCGCGGGCTCCTCGGCGGAGGCGGCGGCGGAGACNAGTTCTGGGTGCCCAACCCCTTTGTCCCTATATGTGTGTAAAAAAAAAGGAGATGTGCATGTTTCTGTAGGAGAGGAAGGCCATACAGGAGCTGTTCCCAGAATTAAGAGCAAAGATATGTTCCTCCTCAATCATGTGTCTTCTGAAGAGATGCGAAGGCAGTCTGTTCATGTTAGAGGGCTCTTCAGGTTTACTAAGTGACAGAGATAGTGAAAGAAAGACTGAGCAATTTATGCCACTTACCCCCAAATATTATTGGGAGAGGATCAAATAATTGTATTTTTTAAAAGTTGTATTTCAGGGGGATTTACAACACAACAATTTTTGCCAAGCCATGTACCTTATCTGCAGAACTTGCTATAGCTTTTACCTAGTCTTGCATATGGTTAATAAATTAGGAACCTATTTTTAACTTTGTGGGATGTTCCCCTCCCCTCGGGTGTCTCCTCCTTATGTCTTCTGTCTGTCCCCCCCATGCCCCTCCTCGCGTGTCCACCCCCTGTGTCCCCCATGTGTCTCCCCGTGTATGTCCCCTATACCCCCCCTATGTTCCCTTCGTGTGTCCCCCCACGGATTCCCCGCTGCCGACCGGCCCCGGCCTCTGCTGCTTTGCCCATCCGTGGGAAAGCCTCGGGCAGAGCTGGCCCAGCCCGGCCCGGCTCGGCCCCGCCGGCGTGACGGGCTTCCGGCTGCGGGCGCGGCCGCTCCCCGCTCCGGATGGCCCGGGATGGCACTGGCACACACCCACGAGCGAGGCTTATGCCGCTTTCCCCCTCCCACGGGTGGCACTGGTGGGACAGAGGGTGGGTTTGGGCTCTGCAAAAAGGGGCTGCCTTTTTGTGTTCCCCTTCCCGGGACGTGACGGTGACCCCAACTCGTGAAGGGAGGAGCTGTCCCGTCTCCCTCGTTCAAAGCAACCCCGATGAGGCTCTCTGGAAGTCCGGAGGCTTCGGAAGTTCGGGCTCTGACGCTGCTCCCCGAGTCCAGCTCGCATGGAAAGGCTGGGATGCCGCAATCTGCCCCGTCCATTTGCCGGATGATTCACGGCATTCTGCTGTTTCCAAACATCCGACAGCTGCGGATCTGGCAGCTCTTCCCGCACTCCGTGACAACCCCTCGCAGGGCAGCAAGGAGAAGCTCTGCTGGGAGCACAGCCCACCCTTGGCCGTGCCCGCAGCGATCTCCGCCCGTGGGACCGTGCGATCGCGGAGGGGCAGGGGCAGAGGGGTGTCACACGGAGCCGGGAGTGGCCCCATATGCTGGGAGAGATGATAGTCCACCCAGAGACAGGCACAGGCGGCTCCCACCACCGGTATCTCCCACATGCAGGACACTGATAACCTCCTGCTGCATGAGAAGGCAGAATTAAAAAGGAAGAAAAATACATCCTGCCATTAAAAAAAAAATTTTAAAAGCACTCAAAGATTAGTCCTTTTGCATGGCCCAGAGATGTTGAAGCTCGTGAGGGAAGTGTGGAGTGGGGGGTCTCAGACAGGCACCCAAAGTCCCTCTAAGCCGAGCCTGGGGTTTGACCCCTCTGTGTCCCCCTTAAGCTGCCCCACACGTACCTAGGGAGGAGCACAGTGGCCCCCAGCCCCTTCCTACTGCCAGGCAGGGCTGTGGGCAGTGCTGCCTCCCTCCCTGGTCCCACTGGGATGCAGGAGATGGGGTGTTTTTTCTGGCAGTGCGTGGGATGCAGGAGGCATTCCCAGCACTGAATCAACTCCTGTGCTGCGGAGCAGATCCTGACACGCAGTGTCCCTGTGCTGGCCCAACAGGTTTCTGGCTTTAAAGGGTTCTCTGCTGGATACTTTGACAGTGGCTGCAATCCCCCTGAGGACAACCAGTGCAGAGCAGCGCCATGTTCTCCCCAGATCCTCACATACTTAAATATACCAGGAACATATTGCATGTCCATGACCAATCACATCAACTCGCTGTGCCTCATTTCTTCATCAGCACAGAGCAAATAGAAACGCTGCCTTGCTTAAAGGAAATTAATACAGTTAATTAACACTTGGCCCTCCTAATATTCCAGGGCCTGCTCTCTGGAGCCCTTCCACTGCAATATCATCATTACTGTGATGCATAAGCAACAGTTAGACCAGATGTTTGCACACAGTTAATGCTTCTTCCATCTGGGGAGGGGGGAAAGGCAACCCCACCAGCCTGGCAGGAGCGCATGGCTGGCAGTGCTTTCCCCATCCCTGGGGAGCCTCAGCCAGGCGCTTCCCGGGATGCTGCAGGGTTTGGGCCACAGCTGCTGCACCAGCTGCTCCCGCTCTGCTCACAAAGGCTGGCCTCCCCCCGCTATTCATGCAGGAGCTTATCCAGGAGGAGCAGGCTCTGCCCCCTCTCCCGGAGCTGCCTGGCTGCGCCACAACTTTTCCAGGGCTTTCAGTGGCGCGAAAAAGGGCGGCTCTGGAGACAAATGAAAGGAAAACACTGGTGGGAGAGGGGCGGGCAGGGGCTTTCCTTGCATGTATATGAGGGAAAGCAGATGAATCCCGTCTCCCGCACAGCTGCAGCCTCCCCACAGCCCTGCTAAGGAGTGCCGACATGCTCCCAAGATTAGCTGCCTGGTGGGTGCTGAACACAGATAAAGTCCTGTCTCCACGGCCCCACTGGGGCCTGGAGAGGATCAGGAGGGCTGTTTGGACACTTCATACAACAGGATTTACCCTGCCGCAGTCACAGTGTTTGGGTGGGTTTGGCTGCCCTGCACAATGGGGTAGACTCAGGTCAAGGGTGTCTGCTGGTCTCTGCATGGACAGGGAAGTGCAGATCAGGGCTGCAGGTGGAGTCAGAGCTGGCACCTACACTGGAAAAACATCTCCTGGCAGTGGGAGTGGGTAGGAAGGGAGCTGGCAGGATACAAACCTACATCCCTGTGCTCAGTGAAGTGTAGGTGTCCCAAAAGCACATTTACTGTCCTTGCCATCACAGTTGGTCCTGCCTTCAGCAGTCCCTACGTGGACTGTGCTGAGCTGTCTCATGGAATGTCTGCAGTGCATGGAGAGGGGCTTCTCCCAGACTCTCCAGCCAATGCTCCTGTTCCCAGTGCTTTAATCTGTTCCCACGAGAGTGCAGCTCTCACTGCTGGAGGACGTGGAGACCTCAATGCAGAATGAAGAGGCAGCTGGAGAAAGCCCAGAAGCTCCCAGTTCTGCTGTCCTGATCTTACTTCCCTACTCTTCATCACCTGAGCCACTGCCTTTGTTCTCCAGGAACCAAAGCAATTTTCTGGTACCACAAATTATCTAAAGTATCTAAAGCTTGCCTGTGGCAGGAGGACAGTATCCCTGGCTTAGGTGTCTCCTCCCAGAGCCCAGTCCCACAAGCCAGGAACTACCCATTCCCTTGCATAGTTCACAGAATACACTAGCAGTGCTTCTCCCAAGGTGTCAGGCCAGCCACCCTCTTGTATGCTGGGCACAGCGGATTCAGCAGTGTTAGTCCCTCCTCTCATATGATGGCATCTGTTAACAGAGCTCACATCAATCCATAGAGTCTTTCAGTGGAAGCAACAGGGGCATGGAGTCCATTCACCTCCCACTCTGCTCTTCACGCCCAAATAGGACAATTTTGTCCCAGCCTGGGTGAGACAGGACAGTACAAACACCCACTTCCCAAACCCATGGCTAAAAGCCACTCCATTCCACAGGACTCTTCCATTTCCTTGCCTCAAGCCCTGTGGAGGAATGGAGAGGCTGAAGTGTTTCTTGGGAGCCTGGGAGTCATCAAGGAGTAATTTGGGAATATACCCCTCAATGTTGCCTTCTGTGCTTTAGCTTCTACTCAGCCTTAATGACTCAAACCAGCCCAAGTTCACTTCCCAGCAGGCTCAGAGCACGGTCACTGGCACTGTGAACCCAAAAGCAGGTAAAGAGTCAGAGCAAAACCTGTAGGTCACTCAGAGCTTCACCTGGAGCAGGAGAGGGGTTTAGACATAGTATGATGCTTCATGAAGAGGTAAAAAACACTGGCATCAGTTCAGAGGTGTTAATTTGGCTTCTTATGGATGCAGGCTGGACACTCCAGTATCCCAGCAGCTACAGAGCAGGAGTTTTGTCTTACACTCAGGGCTTCCCTCACAGATGGACCCCACTTCTGCTTGGGATCAGGACCTCCCTCTGCCTGTGCCATCCATGGGGAGCTCCTCACACAGGGATTGCTTCATTACCACTAACTTCCCTGCATATTCCCTCCATACCTCTTACCTTGGAGGCAGGGAGATCATCTTCATACATCCTTATTTTCCCTATTCGTGTATGTCCTTATTTTATTTCATGGGCAAGGCAGATTCAGGCTCATGCCCAGTGCCTTGTACCTGTGCCCTGCTCTGGCAGATGGGCCTGCCCCAAAGAGGAGTGTTTGGTCAGGGATTACAGCCACCCCAATTTCTTCCTGCAGTTGGGATCCTTATCCCAGCCAGCATTGCAGAAGTTAAATCTGACAGTGTGGTCAATGTTGGTAACACAAGAGCAAAACTGATGTAAAAAATGCTCCTCATGCCTGGCTTCTCTACATATAGGACCAAAGATATGCAATAATCAAGCACCACTTCATATATTTTAGCTTAATAATTATGACAGCAAAAGAAAGACAAAAAATTGGGTTTTTTAATTCTTATATAAAGCACAGTATTATAACATTCAAAGAATGATTATACAGATATGATCTACACAAGAAATCAATTCATAGTGGACAGAGCTACATCAACAAGCCACTGCCCCCTGTTTTGCATGTTTTAAAGCAAAAAACTGAGATATTCCTACAAGCATTCTGATCAGTGTCATACAAGTTACCCAAGTTACGTTGTTAACTTTATTCAACACAGAAAATCAGGGCTTGTATTAAACAGCAATTATGAACACAAATCATATACCAAAAGCAGAGGTAATAAGACTTGTATTATAAAGTTTTTAATTTGCTTTTTGTCCCTCCTCATCACTAGAGACAGATGAAAATTCTTCTAAGTAAAGAAAAAAGTTACCTCCTTCAACAATCTGGTATGAACACACAGGTTGAAAATTCAAGATTAGCACCCCTAAAATATTAACAGTGGCAGACAGACATTATGCCTTATTTTCCCTCCCCCTTTATCTGCTGAATTTCAAAAGCAGCATCAGAAAACACATTCTGCTCAGGTTGGCATGAGCCAGGAAGACAAACACAACCTAACAAATAGGAAGCAGTACATGGCTCCGAGTACTATCCAAAGGTCACATTTGTGCTGATGCAGGGAAAATGAGTTGGAATCCCAGCAGTTTCTCCTGTGTGAGGGTATCTCCACAGGGTTCTGTTGGCTCCACAAGCTCCACCCACCCAGGACAGCTGCCAGCAGAGCTCAGTGTGCACAGGGGACCCTCTGCAGTCCTGGGGGTCCCCATGGATGCCTGCCTTGGGGCTGTTTCAGCAGCCAGGGATCAGCCCTGCACTTCTACCCACACCCACCTTGGTCTAAAGGAGGGCTTGACCTACTGTACCAGGGCAGGGAAGTCTTCACAGCACCGACAGCAAAGCTATTCTTCAGCCTCTCCACCCTGACCAGGCTGCCCAGAGAAGCTGTGGCTGCCCCCTCCCTGGAAGTGTCCAAGGCCAGGTTGGACAGAGCCTGGAGCAACCTGGGCTGGTGGGAGGTAACCCTGCCCATGGCAGGGAGTGGGACTGGATATTTAAGGTCCCTTCTAACCCAAACCATTCCAGGATTCTATAACTGTTCTGGTTATGGTCATGATGCAGACACAGGCTCACACCTCCTCAAGCACTTCTCTGTGGCACTTATTGGACAAAGACAGGTTTCTCTTTCAGAAATATCCTCTCCTCAACTGACAGGATCAAATACAGCACAGAAAACCTGAGCTAAGTCAAATGTCAGATACCCATTTAATTCTCACCTTTGTTCAATAATGTAATTGTCCCGGAAACGGTTCTCCAGCCATCCTGAGAGCCAGCACCAGCACACAAGGTGTCCTCCAAAGGGAAGGGAAGCACAGTGGGTATGCCATGGCAGCAGGCAGCAGCAGTAAATAACCCTGAGCCTGCTTTGTTCCTCCATAAAATAAATGATTAATAGCTTAGGATAGTCAGTCTTCTTGAAAAGCTCAGGCTTCCTGAAAACTTTTGATCAGTTTGATTCATTAACCTTTAAAACTGTCTCTAAAAGAAGCTTAAAATATGAAGAAGTACAATTTTAAACTGCAATTTTATCCAGTAATCCTAATTTTTTATGAATCGAGCTAAGATTGAGATTCTCTGCTCCTCTTCAGAGACACTCAGCATCAGTCAGGTGTCAAAGAAAAAATAACAAGAGAAAATAAAGTTGCTCTAGGCCAACAAATCTATGGCCATCTTAAAATTCAAAACTAGTCAGGGCTGGGGGGGGATGGGAGAAAATGCCACTTCTTTGTGATTCTTAGGCACTTGGCTGATTCGCAGGTGGCTTCCCAACTGTCTCTTTATTTCTTCTGGTTTTAATGCTAATAAAAAAGGAACCCAAACAGGGGACTCAATTCCCCACACAATGCACTGGGGGAGGGCAAAGAGTGTAACTTACGTATCCCAAAAGTCTGACTCAGACAAATTACTTCTAGTTCACTTCCCTACTACACGCCCGCATTGTTCCGACACCTTGGCAGCAGAAGGGGCTCATCCCCAGCTATCTGGTCCCAGGGACAGCACTGGGGGCTGATGTCATTTAAGAACTGTCCCAATTACTTCCCTGGGGAAAGCAGTGACTTGCAGCTTAACGTCCTGCCCCGGCCCAGCGGGAGGACCAACGGCCTGGCCGTGCGCCCGCAGCTGCTCCGGGCACGACTGCAGATGGTGCAGACTCCTGGAAAGTGAGACTGGGGACAGATTCCCAAGGGAAAAAGGGTGGGTTCTCTTGAACCAATGACAACTCACGGCCACCGTTGCTGCAGTTGGTTCTGTAAAGTGGATATCGGCTTGGATTTATCTTCCAGAGAGCACAGAGACTCTGCATCTGCGTACAAAGGCCGGGCCACTTGTGCTTCAGAACTTCAGCAGCAGCCACACGGCTGCAGTGGTACAGCTACTGGCAAAAGCAAACCACCTCGAAGGGACTGCTGAGCCTTGCTCAGAGAAACAAATACCAGCTACAAATTAACCAAATTAGAAACTTCTCCTGGACACACAGCTCACGGAACCCACGCCATCTTTTGCTGCAATAATTACACACAGTCAAGGATTTGTCAGACTAATAGTTTTAGGGAGAAATTCTCAAGCCACAGCTGTCAGATTATGGAAGGGTTTTCTGAAATCCCATCAGAGCTTGTAGGAATTTGGCAATATTAGAAGAATACAAATGTTCTTATTTGGAACAATATTGAGGCTTCTGACAGGAAAAGAGTGATGCTTCAGCTACCCAGCAGTGGTGCAAATAAAGGTGTTTATAAAGGACCTAATCTGTAGCTTCAGTAATTTTTCTGTACTTAAATCTTTAAGCTTATCTATGCTGAGAAAAATATTTAACCATGAAGAACCAAATCCAATTCCTGACTTTTACAGATTTCCTGGGGTCTGGTTAAATGCTGATTAATGTTGCAATTGAAATATTTAGTCCAGACTGTAACAGCAGATGAAACTTAAAGGCAAGGTACCACAGCCAGTTATCATGGCAGAGTAATTTTTTGGACACTGTATACATTGTGGATTTGCATGGAACAAGCTCAAAGAAAAGTGGAAAAATAAAGAGTAAAGCAGCACTCTGAATATGCATAACAGTAACGAAAGTGTTTAAAAGGAGGTTATAGTTTTAGGACCTGGTGGAATTTTTTCTTTCCCCTACTAACAAATTAGGAATTAATGGCCCTATCTTTCCCCATGGCTAGCTAACAAAGGAGGAGATGATGGTTGAGGTGTGGTGCCTGGCTAACCTGATAGCTGGGGTGGTGAGGAGGAGGGGAAGGCTTTGGTTTTTTTTCCCTTTTCCTTCCAGGGATGGGGTAGGGGGCACTTGGTTTTCGGCTGGCAGGAGAGGAGGACAGCTGTGGGGGAGAGAGAGATGTCTCCTTCAGAGAGAGCCTCTGCCCCTGCAGGTTTGGTCTCCTTCCCTCTTCTCCCATTTCCAGCCCCTGGATTTCTGAGCACCTGGTGCTTCTGGGAGAGAAAGAGAGAGAGAAGAACCATCACTGCCCTGGTTTTGCTGCCGATCTACTGACAGGACCGACTTGTCAGTGTCGGGGGCGGGGGGCCCTGCTCCATCCCCAGCTCCCCAGCCCAGCACACAGTCCCTCCTCCAGCCAAGGACTAGGACAGAGTTTTGCCCATGGGTAGGGTCCCAGCTCATCCTTCTCTGCATAGCAGTGCCTCATTGATCCCACACCACCCATCCCAGAGAGACACGCCGAACTTCTCCACCTCGGGGGCAGCCCTGCACGGGCCGAGGAGCAACATCACCACGTGCTGTCCGTAAATATCACTGCGCCCAACGGGATGCAGAGTGTTCAGAGCAGTTAATTACAAACTGGTCATTCAGTTCTGGTTTCTTTGTTTCTTTTGAATATATATATATAGTAGTTAAGAACTGTTATCCTTTCTACTATCATATTTTAATTAAAGTTTGTTCTAAATTTAAAGAAGTTTTTTCTCCCTCTTTGGTTTCTAGTCTAATACATTTCTTAATTTCCCCTAAATTAAGACAGAGGACAAGAAAAAATTAATTAAGAAGAAACTGGGATTTTTTTTTTTACTTAGAAGCTACATGAAGTTAAATGTACTGCTGCAGTTGTACCTTTGAATAGGAAAAATTGCCAAAGCCTGGAAGGTAAAGAGAGTTCAAAAGATGATGAAAAGAGCTTCAGCACAATTATGCAATGACATGAACAGCTCAGGAGAAAACAAATGGACACAGGGAGAGCAAACAAAGCAGTACCAACCAAGTCAAAAGGGAACAGGGAACTTAATGACTCTCTTGGAAACAGCACCACATCAAACCAGTGCATCAAGAATTATTTTAATGTCCATCACTGAGAGAACTGCATAATCTTATATGGCAGTGTAAGTGCTCTGCACTAGTAACAGTTGGAATTTATTAATTTTAAACCAGTTTTTGTGCTTTCTCAGCTATCAAGTCAACATTCCCCTATAGCCCAGTGCATGCTGCACTACCGTGAGGCTCAGCAGGATGTTTTTAAGATTCACTCACATATTCACCCATGGCCTCACCCTGGCTCAGCAACAAATCTGCCCAAACTACAGGTACATTCCAATTGATTACAGCCAACACCTGCCACTGTGTGGAGGGCAGATTCTGGCCAAAGAGAAACCCATGTGTACCTTTCCCCAGAACAACAGCGCTTGTTCCAAGTGCTTCTCAGTGTGAGATCTGAGGGCAGGAACACGTCCCAGCCTGTCTGCAGAGGAGCCCAAGTTGCATAACTGATTTTGGTATTCAGTTCAAGCAGCTTTAAAAAACTTCACAAATAAGTTTAAAATAATTACAGGTTATTAATTAGTGCACTTTGCAGAAGCAGATTCAGCCCAAGCGCATGGGAGAAACTGAGCAAAAACAGTCCTTCCAAGCCTGATTTACCAGACTTGTACAAGACAATCTTAACAGTTTTGTTCTCAAATATTTTATTGTCTCCCCGAGGGAGAAACTCTCTTAAGGAGCACACAACTTGTAATGTGCCCCTGTAACAGTTCAGCCGGATTTTCAGTCATCCACAGCAATCAAAAAAGAATGTCCCTGCTTTCATGATGTCTCCCTCTCCCTTCACCACTCCCACCACAGCATGGTGAGCACAGCAGCACAGAAAAAACACTTGTCTTGTGAGTGTTCTGATGAGCCCTAAAATGTGGTTTCATCCTCTTCACTTACTGTCAGGCTGTCACTTTATAAGTATATTTAGTTTCTTAAAAAACAGTACCCCAAAAAAAAACCAAACCCATACTCATAGGGAAAATAAGGCCTCTTGAAACAAGACTGCAGCAAGTTTATGTGGGATGTTTACTCGCTCTAAACAGAGCCAAAAGCCTAATCAGAACATTTTGGTTGAGATACAAGAGGCAACCCTGCTTGATAGATGTAAATTAAAAAAAATCCAGGACAAGAGCAGCAGAATAGCTTTGTCCCTCAGCTGCCCAGAGGTCCCGTGCCATCCGAAAGTGTTTTGCAGTGCAGCACCTACTTGCTGTCTGTCCTTTTGTTGTAGATGAGAAAGTCAGACAGGTCGTGCCACACCTCACTGTCCTCATACAGGTAGGTCATGGAGGACTGCAGAGAGGGCTGCAGGGTGTCCTGGTGGTACTCAAAGAGCCACAGCACTGTCCCCCACACCAGGGCAGCCACGAGTGGGAAGGGATCCTGCTTGGGCTGTGGGATGTAGCCCTTCTGCACAGCCAGCCGGGACAGGCCGAACAGGATCCGGGACAGCAGGTACATGATGATCTGCAGGGGAGAAACCCCGAGAGGTGGGGGTGAACAACCTGAGCACACACCCCAGCCAGGCTCAGAGAGGCAGAAGCCAGAACCCAGCCAAGAGGGCTAGGAACAATTTACCCAACTCAAAAGCAGACCGGCTGTGGTTCACACACCAACAGTCTGCAAAACCACAGGTGTTTGTGTCTTCTCTACCTTCTCAAAGCCCTACTTTTCTGCTGCTGCCCTAATTTAGCAATCAAAGAGTTACACTTAATGCAACATATCTTTGCAGTCACATAACTTTTGTCTTTGCTCAGTTAATGCCACCTCAGGTAGCGCTGATAGAATAGTATATATATAATATATATATAAATGGCAGGGGAGCAAGGCTATATAATAATAAATATAAATATATATACACACACACATATAGCCCTGCTCACCTGCCAAGCAGATCTGAGCTCAGGAGTCTGGCAACAGCCCAAAACCAGACTCAAGAACACTTTGAATGAATCTGCATCTTTGACTGTGTGTTAACAGCTTTAAATCAAACATCCCCTGAGCAGCTTTTGTCAGTTTAACCTGTTTAGTTGCCACAGAACATTCAGAGTTGGAAGGAACCCACAGTATCATCAAAGTCCAACTCCCTGTCAGTTTAACCAGTTTAGTTGTCAGTTTAGTTCAGGGCAGCTCATGTTTCACACTCACAACACTCAGGGTAAAGGGCTTAACCCTGCACTGGGCAGACAAGGAGCACAGTCAGTGACCACAGCTCAGGTGGCATGTGGGATGAAACCCAACAGCTCTGGATCACTTGACTGCCTTCCCAGGAATTCAGTGAGCTTTTAGCACTCCAACTACACACAGTGTTCATTGAGGCACACAACCACCTCTGGGACTTGAGTGCAGAGCAGCCCAGACCAGAGTTTGTGCAAAGAAAGTGGTAAAAGAGTAATTGCTACATGGTCAGAACCATCAGAAACAAGCCACCAACCACTTCCTGGCACACCTGTTGTTTTTCCTGGCCAAAGAAACTTCCAGCAAGTGCATTTACCTGGCTGTTGATGGGATTGTTCTCACCAAACACCAGCCAGCCTCCAATGAAGGCTGCAAGGAACGAATGGATTGGGATTTTCTTCCCCTGCAGCTGGGACTGTATTGCCATGAGCCCCTTGTAGGTGAATACAAAGTAGGCCAAGTTCCTGGAGTGAGCGTATGTGGCCTGAGCAATCGCCTTCAGCTTCTCCCTCAAACTGAAGAAAAGGAGCAGACAATTAGGAGAGGGAAAAGGCAGAGCCCCTGCACTCACTGAGCCTGGTCCTGCAGCCCTCACCTACCCTGACAGCTGGGGCATCCCATGGAGTATCCTCTGAGGGAGCAGAAACCCCCTCACCTCCCACTCACCCCAAGCACAGCCCTACACAGACTGCAGGCTGTGCCTGTCTCATTCTGTGAGTAAACAGCCCTTTTTAAAAAATCTTTGCCTAAATGCAAACTCTGGCATAAGCAGGGAAAGGCATAGTGTGCACTGCCCTACTCCAGATTCCCAGATTGCAGTGGTGAGCAGAGCACTGCTGTTGGCACCTGCCAATTCCTCCTCTGTGCACTGGCCTCATCTCCCATCCTGTGAGCAATGAACTCCCTCAATGACGTGTATCTGTGTGTGCTTCACTAACAGAACAGACTCCACAACGGCTCACGTGTCTTTTTTCGTTTTTAACCACCTAAAAACATAAAAAAGGGGCAGCTGGAATGCAAGTATTCTAAAGCAGTGACATCAAAGACGCAGAATTCGGGTTTGTACCTTCCACTTTTGAAGAGAAAAGTCATCACCAGGGCATGCGGGGCACGGATTTTGGCTCCATAACTGCAAGAGTGGACAGATACTTTAGAGTTTTTGCATTACACTATGAAACAATCGCGTTTCTATCACGTTGGCAGAACCAAATATAAATCGCGTCCAAGCCAACCCAGCAGCAGCAGCACAAACAACAGGGAGCAGCTCACCCAAAGGGGGAACCGCAGCAAGGGGAGCCCACAACCAGTTAAACACCCCCACCTGCAGCCGAGAGAGGCGGGAAGTCGCCTCCTCCGCCCCCGCCCCTCACGGCACCCACGGCCTCCGCTCCGCCTGGGGCGGGCCGACACCCCGCGGCCCCAGCACTCACACAGCGCCGTTGCGGAAGCCCTTGATGACGGCGAGCGCGGCGCGGTAGCGGCGCTGCTGCAGGAGCGCGTTGGCGGCGCGGAGCAGAGCGCGGAGCAGGCCCACGTCCCCCTCCATGGCCGCGCCGCCACACGCCGCTTCCGGGGCCGGCGCCGCGCCCACCGCGCCCATTGGCTGTCTCGCCTGTCCGTCACCGCTCACGGCCCCTCCTTAACCGCTGATTGGTCGCAGCGCCCGCCTTGCAGCCAATGGGCGCGGCGCGCGGTGTCCCGCCCCCTCCGTC